>VSMD01061569.1:0-78629 GCA_008750895.1 Mirza zaza | reverse complement strand
TATCAGTGCTTTTCCAAATGAGCACCATTCTTCGTAAGCAATGCTGTATTTTTATTTTATAGCTTAGGTTTTTACTGCAGGAAACAGACACCATGTTAATTAATAGAACAATGCTTGTGGAAAGCTTTAAGAGACTACTTGATTTAAACATTTATTCTTTTTGATGCTCATATTTAGAAAATAATTCTTTATGTCTCTTGACACAGTATATAGCATGGCTGGTTGTTTGTAGCTGTCCACCAGGGGCTGTCTTTTAACTGATGTGACATCTAGGCAGCTCTTTTTATCTAACCTGGTAATCTTGGTGCCTGATTCCTTATTCTGATTGTACATATGAGAAGATGGAAAATGTATAGTTGAACTTCTGGGAAATTAGAAGTGACTCGAGTAAACAGTGAATACTATCTGGAATTGAGAAGAAAAACTGCTACTTTTAATTAGAATTTTAATTTGCTTTTGATCCATTAATTTTGCAGTTAATAAGCATAACATTTTTCTAAGTCTTAAATATCAAGCATGAGTAAAATTGTGCTTTATTTTATTTTTTTGCCAAACAGTAATTACTTGAGCTTTTTTTCTCTTTAAGAGAGTATTTTTCACACACAATATAGAAATATAAAGAAAAAAATAAACTTTTTCATAATCTTATTACCATTTTCAACATTTTAGATTTATTATAGTCTCTCTTCATGTATTTGTGACAATAGATAGATATATATTTAAATTAATATGGGAGTTTAAGCTACATCTTGTTTCACACCTAAATAATATGCATCTTAAGAATATCTTGAAGCTCTGACTTGGGTGGGGCAAAAGCAATACATGTAACCTAAGCATCTGTACCCCTATAATATGCTGAAATTAAAAAAAAGAATATTTATAATTAAATTCTAGGTAGTTGTTAAAAGTAATGAGGCATGTCTATTAATGCTAACTTGGAAGAAAATACTCTGAAAGTTTTTTAAAACAAACTGTAGTCTATCCCACATTTGATAAAAATAATAAAAATAAACACAATATCTGTGTGTATGTGTCTACCTATACAGATCCATGTTGTTGAGAATAATTACCTCTGAGGAAGTTAGGAGCATGGACGGTGGGATCTAAAATACTTTACTAGATATAATTCTATACTATTATAATAAGGATATATCATTTTATAATATGAATACGTAAATTTTAACATCCATCCTTATATGTCAAAAATGTAGCTCCAGACAATAATTTTTAACAGTTTTATAGTATTCATTTAGATAAATGTAACATAAATTGCTTAACTTTATTAAGGAACATTTAGGCTACTATATCTTTAAAAATATAAACCATGTTGTCACATACATTAAGGTTATGTAACCTTAAGATTTGTAACCCCATAATGTGCTGAAATAAAAATAAATAAATAATAAAAAAGACATTGTCATCTAGGATATGTAGTTAAAAACTAACTGAATAGGCTAAAGTTATAGCTGACATGCTTATTACTCTATCTTTTCAATGTCTGTCGTAAACTTCATGCTTTTAACTTTTGGTCAAGGAAAGTCCTTGTGGCTCAGCTAATTGCAAAAGTGTAAAGAAATAAAAGCAAACTTTATTCTTTTACTTTGCATGATGGATATGGGTAACACTTTTGCACTGGTTCCCCAGTGCAAAAAGTAGGTGAAATGCTTAAGTATAAAATGTGTTGAATTTGTTCAGTTATAAAACATGAATGATAGTATGTTTGCAATAATTTTATGTCAAAATATAATAGAATGTGGATATATTGATATATCAGGTAGTCTGTATTTAGGAGGTGAAAAAGAAATAAGACATTAAAGGATACACAATTATGGAGGAGAGGAATTGAGGGGTTCAGAATCAAAATGCAAGGGAGGATAAGAAATATTATCTAATGCATGAACTCTGGAAAAACAGGAGTCTACTCAATAGCTACAGCATTGCACTAAGGTTCACTGTAAATACTTACGTGCTATAACTCTAAGTACATGCTTTATAGGAATTCTTTTCATGAGATTTCCAAATCTAGCTCACAAGATAAGCTTAAGGATAGAGTTAAACAAATTCTGAATAGCTTTTAATTTGAATTTCTTTTAAAAATAAATTTATCAAATTTATTTGTTTCAACTAACAAGGAGAGAATATTTTACACTATAGTCTGTCAGCCTAACAAACAGGCCCTCTAAAAGAAAAGGTATTTATTTGTGAATAAATCATTGTAATGAGAATACATACATCATAATAAATTATATTTGTATTTAGGTAGGTAAAGGAAGACAGAACCATTTGAAGGGAAAACATGAGTATGTTATATAATTGTTCTGAAATAATCAGAACAAAGATCAGTAACAATGGTGTTGCCAGTTTGAGGTTGGACAGGCAGTCGCTGGGCAGCTGTCCTTGTAAAAGTATTTTTTGTGTAAGGTTGCAGTGGCCTTTGTGCAAGGTTCTGGTTTTTGTTATCAGGCACACAAGCGTGAGAGCCCTCTTTTTATGGCTTTCCTCAGCTCTGTTTGTCAGGGTTTTTTATTTGTTTTATTTTTTTTTTTTAACCTTAGTGACTCTCTTTTGATTTTGAATTTATTGCCTTGCCATGTCTTAAACTCCTTTTGATTTCTTCTAGTGATCATTCTTATTATGTTTTATAAAATATTTCTAATTTCCTCTTGTTGCCACTTTCTCCATGGAGTTGCCGTTCCTTCTGCCTTTCCTCTGAGTCTTTGCCCGCACATCGTGCTCCCTTCTTGCCTTGGCTGCAGCTGTTCAGTTGTGAAATCAAGCAGGTGAAGTTTATCAGACTATTTTTTTTTTTCCTCTGAGTAAAGTGGCATCACCCTTACCTCCTGCTCTGTGTCTACTTTGAATTAATTTCCTGAATAGCACAGGATTCAGCACACACACACACACACACACACAAATCTTGTACCGAAAGTCTTTTATGTCCTGGTTTGTGATTTATAATTTGTTTCATCAAGTATAAAACTCAAAAGTATAAATGTCAAGAGCTAACTGATACAGCTTAATGGGTCATTTCCAATTTTGATGTCAGTCTATTAACCTACTGGCTAAAAGGGCATCGTAGAGTATTAGTTTGCATTTGGTTTGGGAGTACTCTATGATTTCGTTCTTAATAACGTTCTCAGTAGTGTGCCATTAAAGTCTTTTGTTTCAGTTCACATTCTGATTATCCCTGAACCTACATAATCACAAGAGGAAGAGTAATGTTGATTCAAACAAAATTGTGATCTGTATATTTTGGCAGGTATAGTGTGTTGTCCTGTGCCATCTCACATTCGTTCCTTTTTGTACTTTTATAAAACTATAGGGATATCTTAGTAATTATCTGAAATTTTCCTACCATATTGAATGTTTTTCTACAAAGAATTAAAGGTCTTAATAATAAGAAGACAATAATTATATATGCAGTGAATTTATTTAATGTGACTATTATATTTTCTAGTACTTTCATGTGTATAATTATTTACAGTCTGCTTTTATACATATCATCTTCCTTAAATGTATATTCCAACTCTAAAGGATATAGAAGTATTAAGAATAATCTCATTTTGCCTTGAGGAAGTCTAAGACTGTATATCTGAGATTCTTTCACTTCTAGTTGTCTAAAATTTTGTTAAATTTAGTTAATAACAAAAAGAAGCATATTGGTCCCCTTGCTTATAAAGCACAGGATAATTTGTCTTCAAATACAGTTGAATTCAGATGCACAAAAAAAGTCCTCTTTCAACAGCTTTCTATCCTCTTACCTCCTCTTTCATCTCTACTGGCTTCATTCTCAAATTGATGGATAAAGGTGATATCAAGGTTTACAGTCCACCAGTATAGAACCCCAGGATAAAGAAAATGCCTCTTTTCCAATGGCTTCCTCAAAAGGCATGGGTTTATCTGATAAGCCAAGCTTGTATGACTTGGCCATGCATGAAGCAATGGCTGTGACCAGACCTGAAATATACGCTTACACCTGGAGCTAGGGGCAAAGATTAGACTAGACGGGAAGGGCTTTCTGCGGCAATAAGTAGAGAAGCTCAGGAGGTGAAGGCAAAACAACAGATCCCACCAAAGATCTTACATGATTTGACAGAATCATACTCCTGATCTTCTGAGTTCCATGTTCTACTCTTTTAATCTTCTTCTTGGATCAGTTCTGAGATGATGTGATTTAAGAATAGTAAACTTAAGGAAATTCTTTAATGTTTATCTCCAAAAGGGCAAGGCATATTATAATGGCCTGAGAACAGATGTTAGGAATCTTAGAAAATGAATAAAGTATAATCTTAAAAAAAAAAAAAAAACTGGGGAAAATTCTTCTTTAAATTTCCCTAATGCCATCATTCCCTCCAAACTATTTTTTTAGCTTTTGTCCTACTTCTTTTATTTTTGAAGCTACTGATGTTAATATAAAAATCTTTCAAACAATGACTACTCTCTAACATCAGTAGGTAGGCATTACTCCAGATGAAATTCATATCCCTCCATTACCCTGCATATGGCATTAATATTAAGAATGTTGGCTTACTTGTTTGTCTCAGTCATCTATTCTGAGAACCCCAAAGATCTAAATTATCTCTGATTTCCCTGTTTTATTGTCCAAGCACATAATTATATTTGTTGTCAATAACACATCAATAATAACATAAATGTTGAATGAGTGAATCAAACTGTGAAGCACTTAGAGACAAAGAAAAGAATACAATTGAGAAAGTATATGTTCATATGGGGAAAGGGGATATTCAAGATACCTAAGAAAGAGTAAACAAAGGCATTGCCTCATGACAATAAAATAATACTTAAATCAATGTATTTTCAAAGTAGGAAAAATCATGTTAATTAAAATAGTGAAGAGATAGGAAGTCTTTACATTAGGGATCTAAGGTACACTAGAGAATATGAGAGAAAAAATTAATTATTTTTTACTTAAAGGCCTCAAAAGAATTGCTATTATCAGTTGTTAATATACTTGAGATTCTCAGGTAATCTTTTCTGTAATTATAACATAGTTAAAGATCTTTATAGTTCACGCTTTTATAAATTTATCTAACTTTATCCATATGACAACTCTGTAAGGTAAATTATCATTGTACTTATTTTAAAGATGAAGAAAATGAAGCTAAGAAAGAAAACTTGAATTCCCATAGCCACTAAAAAGTTACAAAGTGAAAACCCTAAGTTCCATAAGCTTTCTATGGAAATTTTACTTTTTTGCAGTTTTGTGAGAAGTTTCTATTACAATTTTTATAAAGCAGTCAGCACAATAAAAAGCTACACACACAATAAGAACATAAAAAATCATAAGACATATTCATATGATTTGTCTATATTTGTAGTTTTATTTTTTCAAAAATGTATAAATTTTTACATTATTCTTCAAACTATGCTTAAAATAGGTTTTCACTATAATATAATTTGTAGATTATCAATTTTTACAAGCATTTGGAATTAGTATTTACATGAAAATTTGAATTCATGGACCCAAATTTCCGGTGTATTTTTGATTTTTATACTTCCAGATCTCAAATTTATAGAGAATCATAATCTGTTAAAACTATAAAAAATCAATTTTAATTCATCAGATTGAAAAATGAAATGTAAACAATATTGATGAATATAAATTTTTAAATGCTTGAAGCTAATTTGAGCTGCAAATATCAAGATAATTGGATGTATTGGAGACCAGCTGGAAGTGCAAAGAATACTTCCCCTTAATATTGACTCTTCTCTAGATCAATAGCAGTTCCAAATGTAGTAAAAAGCAGACAAGATTTAACAGGGTCTAAATTATTAAGGCTAGTGCATTGTTGCTAGAGAGTTCATTAACAATCTCATCAATACAACGTGGTTCATGGGCGTTAGTAAGAGCTTTGTGGAACATTTTAAAACAGAATGAGATATCTCAATGGACTGATCTTAGTGGAAAAAATTTAATTAGGTAAGAATAATTACATTAGTTAAATGGAACTTTTAATTGAAAACCTGTTGGCATTTTCCAACCTGCTTCACAGCTGTCCTTTAATCATTTATATTTAAAAAGTGAAGAGTTTCACTACATGATGTTTGAACAACATCTACATGTCTTGGAATTTGTATATAAATGTTTAAACAGTTTGAAAAGTGTAGTAGTAAAAACAAATAGGATTTTCTGCTTGGGAAATGGTGCATTCTAAAGATATACATTAGAAAGAAAAATTATATAGAAAATATTTGTGGTAAATACATATTATTCTTGGACAAAATGCAAAATAATCATCTCCTAAAGCTTTAACAATTGTAACTTTAAAACTCCATGGATTGAATTTCATTCCTTATGAATCTCTAAAAGCTTACAGAGAAATAATGCTGTTTGTAAAAGTATATTATTGAATGTTGTTAAACAAAATGGCATCGAGGAAGAGTTTTCATAAAATTGAAAGCCCCAAATTGTATAATATAAACATACTGAGCCAATGAAAACTCTTATTGTCAAAAATTAGCATCAGATACATTTTAGGCTATATTTTACTGGTTGTTGTTCAAAATAAGCTAATTAACAGACACTCTTTTTTGGTAGCTTTCAGCTTAAGCCAAAGAGCATTGATTTGGAGTGACATGACATTTATTCAAATTCCCAAATTTACAGGAACACTAAACAAATGGATCTGTTCATTATTCATGGCGTTAATTCTGGCCCAGGCCATTTCTTATCTGAATCCCAGCAACCGCTGTCATCCAGTACTATCTCCTTTACCTGATCTTCAGAGCATTGCTGAATTTGAATTTTCTTCCTAACTCATCAATTTGCTTCTTCCTTGTAGCCTTCATGGGTGCTCAGTGCCATATAGGTAGAGTCAAAAATCCATATTCTTTGTAGAGGTCTTTCATTGTGACGTTTCTGGAATCTTCTTTTATTCAATGAATCTGCAATACAAGAATCTCTTTGGTTAGTTCAACAACATGAATTATAGGCAGAGTCATGTTTTCGCTGTGTTAGCAGAGGCAAGATAAACATCAGGATATTAGTGAATGACTTTGGGTAGGAAAGAAAGGATTTTAGTTTTCCTCTTTGGAGTATGAGCAGGCCAGGGCAGGTTTTAATGTGGGTGAGAAGTTTAACAGTGATGAAGTTAAAATAACAAAGAAGAGACTGTAATACAAATATCAGCAGGTTTTATTGGTTCAGGCAGGAATTGGGTATAAACATAGGTAATGGCTGAAGAAAAGTGACCTTTGATTTCTATTAATTTGCATGAAATGTTGACACAAATGTTTATTAAACAAGCATACAAAGCATAAAGAATTATGGGAAAAACAGACAAAGGATTATTATAGTTGTATTTCAAAGGCCAGGATAAAATCAGAATAAAATATGACTTTTCTGGTAATATGAATGTAAACAAAAGGACACATTAAAATCCACCTGGTTTAATCCTCTACTTTTACAGTCAAAGAAACTGAAGACAGGAAAAAAAATCAGAGTCAGACTTGTCCAGGTTTATATTGTTGGTGTGGAATTACCTGCCCAAGAGCAGTCCTTAATTTAATATTAAATGCAAGGCACTATAATATTTTACCACTTATCTTTATTTTTTAATACTAAATTTGTCAGTAACTTGTACGTATTCAGGATTCTGTTTATTGTTTTGAGCTCTTCTTCAACTTAATTGTGGCATCACGTACATACCACATTTTATAAAGATCAAATAATTATACGATAATTTCCTTTCTGCTCCTTCTCCTTCTAGAACCTGATCTGCTTTCTCTAACAGCACGGAGCCTGTTCTTTCATTTAGGCTAACAGTGGGTGCAGAAGGGTTGAAGCATTATACTTTCTAAACTGGTTCCTTGTTTTGGATAGTATCCATCTGAAGAGATTACCGCTCTTTTGGTGATCATCACCATCATCATCCAACACCTGCCTATGCACCATGTGCCAGGATTCGTGCAAACTGCTTTAATGTATTATCTCATGCAGTCTGTGCAGTTCATGCAGCTGCTGGTAAAGAACTCTGTTTCAGACTAGTACAAAGAGCCAGCAACAGAGAAAGCATAATGGCAGCTGCAGCGTAACTGGGAGAATTGTCTCTGACAATTGGCTCCCGACTGGGTCTGAGGGCATTTCTTTATCAGTCCCTCAGTTCAGCTAGTAGCCACGGTGCACCTGCTCTATACCGGGCAGAGTGCTGGGTGCAGTGTGCCAGCTGAATGAATGAACACCAGCCTGCCTTCTATGAGTGACCCTCTCACCCTTGTTCGGAGAGGTGGATGATTTTGGCTCACGCTGATCATGCAAGGGAAGTCCCATGGTCAGGACCCACCCCTTTGCTGATTATCATTAATATCTGTATCTTCTAATTGAAGAATCAACATTTGTAATTTTTTTTCTTGAAACTATCTGGCTTTTAAGAGTTATTTCTCCAACAAGGAAAAGATATGGCAGATCATTGCTTTTTATTTCCAATTACAAAATGAGAAAACAAGGCAAAAGGGATTTACTTTTTTTAAATATTTACTTTAGTTAAAAGATCAAGTCAATGAAAGAGCCAGCATTCATAAACTTATATTCCATTTATTAGACCATACAGCTCTTTTTGCTATGCACTATACCACAGATGGGAATTCAGAAATGAGCAAAATCTGAGATGTAGGAGTTCCAGAATGGATCTGCCACCTGCCAGCTAGCATTCGGATCTCAAAGGGGACCTGCCTGCACTTATTTAATGGAAAGATAAATGTGTTCAAGGAACTGTTACTATAAATTCATTTAGAAGCAGGACAGAGGCTGTACTCACATTCCTCCCAGGTCTGAGCTGCTGACAGATTTGGTTCACTGTACCTCTGGGAGGTAATACATTCTAGCTAGATGGCAAAGTGTGATTGTTATTCAGAGCTCCCAAATACCTATTCTTTTATTGTTTAAATGAATTTTTTGGTTTAATTCAACTAGTTATTGAAAAATGCTTTTATGCACTTACTATGGGTGAGACAATGTATGGAATACTGTGCAGGATATTAGAAATATACACATTGTTATTATCTAAAAGATGCCTGTGGTCTAAAAACGAAGATAAAAAGGTGTGAAAATATAAACAGTTTTATTAAAACTAGAAAGTGCAAGGAAGAAAGAAGATACAGATCAGTGATGCATAATTTAGGAAGATTCTAGATGGTTCTAGAATAAAATGAAATCTATGGACCATCTTCCCAGAAAAAAAAATGCACAATTACTCTTTTATTTTTAATAGCTGTTCTATTTATAAATTATAAACTTCTCATATTTCAATTATACAATTTAATATGTTTGAATATATGTATATACTCACTATTATCAAGATATGAACATATATCACAATCACTCTTTAAGAGTGATTATATTTAAATGTAAATTATTGCATATATCATTGTGAGCATTTGTAGCTCAGGTAAGTCCTCTACTATGTAAGAAGTCTTAAGCAATTATTTGCTGTCACATATTTTCACAAACATAACCCTGCTTGGCACAGCCGACAAAATAAATTGAAAAAGGCTATGTTCTAAGTTCTACCAATCAAAATTCAGCGGGAATATCCCAAAGCCATGCCATCTTGGGGACAGAGCATTCCAAAAGGGTGCCTCCTCATCAAAAGGAAGAATATTTCTGATGCATTTTTGCTAAGAGAAATTATTAGTATACCTGAGAAATTTCATACAACAATATTCTCTTTTATGTTTGTATGTAGTTCAGAATTGTTTGTTTGTATTTTCTATGCTTCATGTAAATAAAAACTATGTGTTAATATTTTTGTAACTCCTAGAGCATCTATTCTGGAACTTCACAAAGGATATGTTTAATATGCTAGCAATTAGAAATGGAAATAACATGTGTATTCAGCATGGACCTTGATAGATTGGTAATTATTGTTTAGTACCAGTTTCTTCTATAAATGAAATCTAAGAACATATAAATATTTTAACAATTCACAGAATTTTTTATTATTCCTGCTTTTATATACTGGGGAATGTTTAATTATATATATATATACACATATATATAATCAAAATATTAAATAATGTGAATTTTTATTATTTTAAACTTTTGAGAGTATCTAATTCTCTGATTCTTCAATAATTTAAAAATGTTTAGTAGATTTTTCCAGAGCATAAGGAAAATATAAGCATATATATATTCCCTGTTCTTTCAATACATTAAGGACTCATCAGTCATGAGGTTACTTCAGTTAGATGAAATAGAACTGAGTGACTAAACCTATTTCTGTGGCAATAGCTCAGCCATGGAAATTAGCATTTGCCACTTTTCCACCTGCATCTTGTTCTACGCTCCATTTCTGAAAATAATTAGACTAGGTATAAGATAAACCCAGCAATAAGTTAGTAAGAAGGTTAATGCATATTTAAATATATTTGCAGACACTTCTCATGTTCTTTTCATGCCACCCATTTAGAAAGATCATTATAGTTTTACTGAAATGTGTGGGACCATATTGCACAATTTTAAAGGTTTGCAAAACAAGTTTTTGGATGACAGACATTTGTTTTAGGTTAACTAACTTATTTTGGAAAGAAAAATAAAGCTCCAACTCCAATCTCGTCTGAAGTAGGCTCTCAAGGTTGGCTCCCATTCCAATTGATAGACGCTTGAACTAGCAATGAAGCAGGCAAGGCCATTTTTTGCCCTGTCATGTTTTGCTCTGTCTGTACCTACCTAGTATGAGCATCCTTCTTCTGGGGTATACTCCCAGGCTGAAAAGATACTCTAGCTTTCTAATAATAAATATATATATATATGTATATATATATTACAAGTCATATATAATATATATAATATGTAATATATATTATTCAAGTATATATAAGTAATTATACTTGAAAGAAAGAAAATAGGACAGATTGTCTTGTCTTCATTAATGATTTTTTGTCACCCCACTCCCTGCCAACATGGCTCCCTGCTTAGCTTTTGTCTTTGTAGTTTAGGATGCAAATAATTACAGATTTATCTAACTACCCCATGTGGATTTTAATAACCAAATTGTACATATATTCAATTTTAAATTAATTGGTTAAATTATAGTATGTTTAACTGTTAAATCTTCTTTAGGGGTAGTTATGATGTATAAGAAAGGCTTGACTTGGAAACCAAACTTTTATTTAAGACCCAGTTCAGAGACATACTCTCTATGGGACATAGAACCATAATTGTTTGGTATTCACCAGCCCCCCTCCCCCAAAATATGAGATCTTCTTGCACTAGTTTCCTTTCCTTTGCCCTTCAGTGGGAATATTTCCTAGGGGAGGTAGTGGGTTATGAGCTCCTTGTATGTTCCAGATTAATAGATTTATCTATATCTGGATACATATGTAAACAATTTGTAAATAATTATCTCTCATTCTGTAGGTTGTCTATTTACTACTCTGTTGATTACTCCTTTTGCTGTGTAGGAGCTTTTTTAGTTTTAATACAGTTTCATTTGTCTATTTTTCCTCTAGTTGACTGCATTTTGGGGGTTTTAGCCAGAAAGTCTTTGCCTAAGGCTACAATGATTTGCCTGTTTTCTTCTTTTTTTTGTTATTGTTGTGTCTTTACCTGGTTTTTAAATTAGGGAAATGTTGGCAATTCGCTGCATTATTTTCTCTTCTATGGAATGAAATTAGAATTCCTTGTTCTTCTATTTTTTGAGGAGAGCGGGTGTTAGTTCTTTATAAGTTTGGTAGAATATGGCAGTGAAGTCATCCTGTCCTGGGCCTTTCTTTGTTGGGAGACTTTTTATTACTGATTCAATTTTGTTACTTGTTGGTCTGTTCAGGTTTTCTATTTCTTTTTCTTTTTCCTTTTATTTCATCATATTATGGGGGTACAAATATTGTTAGGGTTATATATATATTGCCCCTGCCAAGGTTTTTTGTTTCTTTATGATTCAATCTTGGTAGGTTGTATGTATCTAGGAATTTATCCATTTTCTCCAATCTTTCTAGTTTTTAATCAAAAAAAAAAAACTGTTGTTGATGAACTTTTGTATTTCTCTGTCATCAATTGTAATGTCTCCTTTTTTTAGTTTCTGATTTTGTTTATTTGGGCCTTCTCTCTTTTTTACATGGATAGTCTAGCTAGTGGTTTATGGTTTTGTTTGTCTTTTTAAAGAAAACAACTTTTTGTTTCATTCATCCTTTGTATTGGTTTTTTTAGTGTCTATGTTTTTCCATTTGTTTACATCCTCTATCATTTCCTTCCTTGGTGTTTTGTAGTTCTACCTTTGGAGATCTTTCCCCTACTTGATTAAACATATACCTAGGTATTTTATTTTCTTTTCTGCTACTGTCAAAGGTATTGAGTCTTTGATTTTATTTTCAGCTTTACTTTTTTTTTTAATTTCAGAATATTACGGGGGAATAAAAGTTGTGATTACATGTTTTGCTTTTGTGCAGTTTGAGTCAAAGTTATAAGTGTGCCTATCACCAAGGTAGTATGCATCATACCCATTAGGTGTAAATTTACCCATTCCCTCCTCCTCCTCTCACCTACCTGGTTTCCATTGAGCTTTACTGCCATATGCGTACATGGGTGTTGATTGATTAGTTATGATTTAAGACTGCATACTCGTGGTGTTTGTTTTTCCATTCTTGTGATACTTCACTTAGAAGAATGGTCTCTAGTCCCATTCAGGTTGTTGCAAAAGGTATTAGTTCACCATTTTATGGCTACATTACTCCATAGTATACATATACCACATTTTATTAATCCACTCCTGTATTCATGGGCACTTGGGTTGATTCCACATCTTTGTGATTGTACTGTTATAAACCTTCGAGTGCCAGTGTCTTTTTTATTCATATTTTGAATTTTTTTGTTTTCTTGTATTGTTTATCTGTGTTCTCTTGAATCTCTCTCTCTTGAAGCTTCTTTAATATCATAATTTTGAATCCTCTTTCAGGCATTTCATACATTACTTTTCATTGGAAACTTTCTGGAGAATTATTGTGTTTCTTTGGTGGTATCACTATGCCCTTGTTTCTTCATGTTTCTTATGTTCTTATGTTCATATCTGTGTTTCTGGTGCAACAGTTGCTTCTTTCAATGTTTTGGGTTGACGTTTATGGAGGAAGAATTGTTCCTGTACAGGCATCTGTGCTATTGGTTGGGTAGGGCGTGTTAGCTTTGATTCTGGGAATGTGCAATAGTGTAGTCTCTGTGTGATCCTCTGGCTGAAAGCAACATTGAGTGGTGTCTATGACTTTCTGACTAGCTTAAGCTACAGTTGCTAGGGCTGTGGTGGGGTTTTTCTGGGGATGGAGATGTCATACGGGCCAGTGCTTAGGTCTCATTAGTGGCAGCTGAGGGCTGAATGTGCCTGTCCTTGGGCCCCCAGATGACACACGTGAGCACTAGTGTTAGTGAGTCCAGGTAGGCTGATACTTGGGCCTCCATGCAGTTTGGTTGGGTGCAGGTAGTGTCAATGGTGGGTCGGGTCCTGAACCCGGGGGATGAGGTCTTGAGCCTTAAAACAGTATGCATGGTATGGGTGATGGCAGTAGTGTTTATGGGACAACTCTTGGGCTCCCAGGTGGCATGCTTGAGTATTCGAAGAGTATTGCCAGGTGGTGGAAGCTTGTCCTCAGGCCCCTTCAATGGTTTGCATGGGGATAGGTTGTTATGGGCAGGGCAGGGAAATCTTTGTATTTTTACAGTTTTACATTTTTATAATTTATATTTATAAATTCTCTGCTACCTTTATTTTCCTTCCTTTGCAGTACATTTTCAATATGTGAATATTTACTGCTTTTGAAAAGTTATATAGATTAATGCATTCGAGTGCTTATTAATATTTCTTATATTGCATAACTTTAAGTTCACTTTAAGTATTTTGCGTATTACATGTAGAGTATTGATCAAGAAAGTTAGAGAAGGATGTGAAACCTGAACTGATTATCTATAATAGATTCAATCATGCTCTTCCTCTACATGCTATGATTTTGGTCCAGTTACTTAACTGTTCTCTGCCTTAATTTCCTATTTCATACAAACTTGATGGGTTTCCAACTGAATGATAGTTGTGAGAATTAAAGGAAATAATTTAAAGAGGGTGTTTCACACATAGTAGATACTCAATGAATATTAGGTAATAATATTACTAACGGAAGCCAAACTTTCAAGTATATGCATTTATTTGAGAATAGAAAACCATTTTTGAAATACTAGAGTTTTCTCACAGTTCTTCAAAACAAGAAGAATTTACAGGTGTACAGTTTTGCAAAGAAAACAAGAAAGGTTATATGTGACAAGATACCAAGTGTAAATGGAAAATAACTACATATTATCACATAAAACTAGTCTAAAAGTAAAAAGAAAGCACCTTAAACTGAAGAACATATCATAGAAAGTAGTTTCAGAAGTTCTATTTATTGCTTTATAATAAATTGACATAATTTAAAATGGAAATTCAAGAAGTAATTTCATTAATATTCTTTTAACTATTTATACATTTTATTTTTCTCTAGTATTTATATTTTGTTATTGTTATTGTAGTTAGAGATGAAGGTCTCATACAATATGTTGCCCAAACAGAACTCAAGTGATCCTCCTGCCTCATCCTCTCAAGTAGCTGGGACTGCAGATGCATGTTGCTGTGTGTGGCTGTATTTATCTTACACTTAAATATTGTAATATTATCTTCCTTTTATAACTGCATTTACTATCACAGATTTTAAATAGTTTTGTTATCAACTAATGTATCTTTTGATCATGAAGCTGAAATTATATACCATAAAAAGATCTTTCAAACTCTTAATTAGACAAAATTCTTTCCTAGCATTATCATATTAGATAAGATTACTGTTCAAGGATTTTCATATAAGTCACATACAATCAAATATGCCAATACAACATGAAAGGATATCTTCATGGAAACTAAAGACTAAGAATATTGTAGTTTGTATTCTTTTAGTTATTTTTGCAGAAGTAGATCAAAATCCCTACCTTGGTAAAAATTGCAGTTGTGTTTGTAACCTTCCATACACATTGCATGTTCATCTTTAAAAACTGTGGAAAATAAAGAAAGAGAAAAAAGACATAAAAATTCTACTCCTAGAATAATCATTATCACTTTAGTGATAATTATTTAGAAGAAAATTAGTATATTTTCTTCCCTTTGATTGTTTTCTTGTTGATCATACAGTATATAGTGGTGGTTAAGAAAACTATCCCTGAGCACAGTGTCCAAGCCCCTCCACTTCTAAGTTGTGGGCTTCAGTTAACAACTTCTTCCAACCTTGGTTTTGTCATTTTTAAAATAGGAATGATCAGAGTATTTTTATTATACTATTATTCAGAGAATAAAATAAATTAAATAGAACATATTAAGTACTTATAAAGACACATATAATGGTTTATGCTGGAAAGACAGTTCTGTATAATCTAATTTTATACTTAACATCATATTATATGCAATTTTCCATCTAATTGAGTATTTTTCAAAGCATGGTTTTTAAAGGCTACATAAAATATCATTGTGAATTTGTTTAAGCATTTCTGTATTTTAGAGATTCAGTAGATTTCTATTCTTTCTCTCTTTTTTTTAAAATAGACAATGTATGTAGCCATTATTCTTTGATTTTTCCTAAGGCAAATCTCAGAAATAGATATTACTGAGTTAAAAAGAATACAGATATTTTTAAGTTTCCTTTGTGTTATATATTGCAAAATTACCCTTTATCTTTCCTTTAGTGATTTCTGAAAGTGCTCATTTCTATGTACCCTGTTGACAATGATATATTTTAAAAATTGAGAATGTATCTTTTATATTTTTGTGACCACCTGTGTGATATACGAAATATATCCTCTGAATGTTAACTCAGGCCAAAGACAAATATCAGTCTAATCCCCAGGCTCATGAAGTATGCCTATATTAACTACACTTGTGCAGTTTTCACTATGCAGCCATCAGAGTATGTGAAAGTAGTCTGCTGGTATTTATAAAATGAAGGTTATGAATCTGAGTTATATTCCCCAGAGATTTATGAACTATAAAATGGCATTATTATTATGTTCTGTCATTGCATTATGCTCTTTAGCCATCTTGCATTTTATGTGGCAAGGCTCCTTAGTATCTATTTGCTTGAAGGCTACTGTGTGTACTCATTTTCTATTGTATTGTGGCAAATACTGCAATCTACAGGGTTCCTATTCATTTTGGAATTCATTTCACAGCTCACTAATTATATGAATGAGAAGAGAAAATATATGCTTTTACTCTAAAGCGTGTCAAGCAGATGGCCAAAGTTCATTGCTACTAGTACTGTCAGTGTGGTCCTCTTCTGTAGGTAGTGAGCCTGGCATCGATCTGCCAAATGTGAGGGTCCATTTAACACAACACTTGATGGTTGCTGAGCCTCTGTTTTATTGTGACTTATAAACATTTTATTTTTTCTCATCAACCTCTAAAGTGATTGATCATTTGAGCAGGTGCAAACCCAGTAGAATTCATATTTGTTTTACTTGAGAGGCTAAATGAATTTTTATTCATATGGAAATTTTGGGCAAAAGAAACAGCACAAAAGATTAAGCTTAGTTTCTTGAAAAGAAACTAATACATGCATTGAGATTCAAAACTGTAGCATCATTTCTGAGATGGAACCTTTTAAAAATTTGAGTTGAAGAAAAGATCAGGCTTTATATCTTTTTAAAATTAAAAGGTTAAAGCAATTAAAGGGTTTAAGCTTTTTTAAGCAAATCTCCTTTAAAATCTCCTTTTTCTTCCTATACAAGGAAACTGTTTACTTAGTTATTTTTATATACAATATGTGATTAACATAACCATTCAAAATGTTAGCAATTGCATTGTGTGTGTGTGTGTGTGTGTGTGTGTGGTGAGACAGAATAAGATACTGAGAGAGTCTGAGACAGTGACAAAAGGGAAATAGAGAATGTCTTCACAGGTTTCCCATTTCAACAGAGATACTAGGACCATATGTAATTAGGTTGTCACTTCAGGAAAAGGAAGCTGGATCAAATGTTCTAATGGAGCTGATATAGTAATTTGATAACAATTATTTAAGAGAACAAGAACATGTTAGAGATAATGTTTTCTTCCTTACATAAAGAAAAACAGGATATGTATTTCCCTCACTTCCCTCCACTTCCAAACCACTTACCACAGGTTTCACACATTGTATTGACTCTTCTATATTTCCTTTTCCCTTGCCTTTCAGACCGATGCTGCTCTGATGTACGATGCTGTGCATGTGGTGTCTGTGGCCGTCCAGCAGTTTCCCCAGATGACAGTCAGTTCCTTGCAGTGTAATCGGCATAAACCCTGGCGCTTTGGGACCCGCTTTATGAGTCTAATTAAAGAGGTACGTCAGGAGAAACACGTCTGCCTTGTTCCTTTTGTCCTCATGCTGAATGAAGTAAGATTATTGAAGTTTCTTTATCAGGTGACCTTTAACTTGTATCTTTAAACTAAACTTTCCCTCTGCCCTACATAAGCAAAATTAACATTTACATTTTTTACTAAATAATATCAAATAAAAGGGGAGGGGAATTCAATTATAAATAAATGGAATATCCATCAAAATTTCTATCATAGTACTATAGTCCACGAAAGCTTGGTTTATGACATTGCAAGATTTTGCCTTTTTGAATCTTTATGTGTGTTACTTTCAATTTATGTAGAGAGATAGGTATTTATTTATTTATTTGAATTTTGCATGTTTTTTTTTCATTTTTTTTTATTTCAGCATCTTATGGGGGTACAAATGTTGAGGTTACTTATATTGCCCATGCCTCCCCTCCCCCCTCGAGTCAGAGCTTCAAGCGAGAGATAGATATTTAAACAGTGTTTATATTTTAGGCAACAAAATATGAAATGCGTGTTTAACCTGAATGTCATTTGCACTTCACTAAAATTACACCTAATTCGTGAAGCTTAAATTCTTGTTATTTAGATGAATAGTTCCTAAATATAATGTCTAGTTATTTTAATTATATTAAAAGTTGACATAAAACAGAATATGTAGATTAATCAAAGTACAAAGTTTACTTCATTATATAATACAACCATTCTTATGACCATATATCATTTTTATTATGTCTATTATAATTATAGACCAAGCATGTCCATAGTGAGAAAAAAAGGACACATTTTTAATGATTATACATGTATACACATATACATACATATATATTTTCTTTCGATTCTTCCTATCATGAAGGAAAATCCTTTGTTAGCTTAGGATACTTTTCATAGATGAAAATTTAACTGAGCCTTAATCTTTGCTATGAAATATCACAGGTATTATTACCATATAAGATTTTCATTAATGAGTTACAATACATCATCAGTTCATCGTATAATAAATTATTCTTGATAAAAATAAAAGCTCAGGGTCATTATTATGAATCTCTTGGTCTTTGACAAAAAAAAAATCTATACATTTTCTTCCTCTAATTTCTTATCAAACCTCAGATAGGTAAATTAATACTTTCAGAAGAATATGCAGTTTATTAGTTGCCCCACATCCTAACATTGACTTCTGGTATAAAACTGAGCTTTAAAGAGCTGTGAACAGGCCTGAGTAGTCTACAGGCCTGGCTAGTGGAAGAATTGATTTTTTTTGAACTCAGCTCTTGAGTATTGAGACCATGACATGTCGAGCAGCCCTAAAAGAAGCAGTTGTATGACATTCCCCATTGTATTCATTGTGCGGTGTAATTGAGAACCTTGTCCACTAAATCACACAGTGTCCCCCTTCTGAGGATCAACAAGAGAAATTTTTCTCAGGTCTCAGTACCAGGAAAAGCTGTTTCTCCTGAGCAGCTGGTATGTCTTAAATTGTAGACCCTGTATATTGTGTTTCATCATATTTTCTTCTTTGCTTTGGTTGTTAGGAAGTGAGGAATTGAATTTGTGATACTAGTATTAGTTTTACAGTTTCAACTGTGCACATTTTTTAATGCTCCTTCTATCCCAGATTGTTTTATTATTCTATACTTCTTGTGCTTCTTGGTCCCTTGGTCTATTTTTGTACTATTATGTATTTTGTTAACCATCTGAAATTTTTTTCTTTAGAAGTTGAATTAAAAATATTTTTTCTTCCTTATTATAGACTAGTTAACTTATGTTTAACTTTAGAAAAGGGATTCTGCAATATGTATATAGATATATTCTGTAATTTTTAAATTTCATTTGTAATTTATTAGCCTAAAACTATTTTGAAATCCCTACAGAGAAGTACCCAAAAAACACATAGAGTCTGAGAAATATAGTCATAATGATAATAATTTGTGATCCTTATTGAAATGTTACCCTTGATCTACTGGGATTTACTTCTTTGGGATCTTAGTATATATTATTTTAAACATTAATGTTGTGAGTATACATTCTATCATTTAAAATTTTTCATGTATAACTATTTTTGCATGCTATTGCAAAATGACAGATAATGGAAAACTTATACTTTCAGCTATATAAGCAACAGAATGAAAAAGCTTTTTCTATTTAAAAAAAGTCCCGATATTTGCTCACCTTTAAGGGGTAACAACATTATGTAACTATATTATTATATTCCCACCTCCTCGTATATGGAGAGCTCCTTCTAAAGGAAGAACAGCTTAGCATGAAGTAATTATAATAGATTTTCCCCAGTTTAACTGGGGAAGTAAAATAATAATTTAATTATTCTAGGGCAAATGTGTGTAATTAAAGTGGCATAATATAGGTTTCCTGGATTCAGTTTCTTTCATTGATGTTTCGTTTCATATTATTATGAATTTAGAAGTGGTATTTTATAACAGTAGTTCTATCTATAACCTCCAGTGAGATACTCCATATTTCATTTATCATAATAAGTGACTAAATTCTTCTCACTTTGCTAAAAACAGTTCACTATTTAAAACATAATATCATGAGCGCTATTTGGCTAGTTCCAATTTAATAGTGGATACATGTGGTGTTTGTTTTTCCCTTCTTACTATACTTAACTAAGGAGAATGGTCTCCAGTTCCAACCAGATTGTTACAAAAGGAATTAACTCATTTTTTTATGGCTAGGTAGAACTCCATGGTATACATATACGACATTACATTAATCGCCTCCTGAAATCATGGGCACTGGGGTTGTTATTTCCGTATTTTTTTGAAATAGCCAAGTCATTAAGATGAACTTTTGCCATTATTTCCACATCTTTGCAACTGTGAATTGTGCTGAAGTAAAACTCAATGGAAATCAAGCAGGTGTGAGAGGGGAGGATGGGATGGGTAAAATCACACTTAACAGGTACAATGTACTCTATCTGGGTAATGAGCACACATGTAACTCGTCTCAAATGGTACAAAAGCAATCCATGTACCTAAGACATTTGTACCCCTGTAATATTCTGAAATTTTAAAAAATATCAAATTTCTCATAGAAAATAGTTATGATTAGAAAAATGCATTGTATAAAATGAAAAATTTACAATAAGTTTTATACTGAAACTAGCTGAAACCAGGATAATTTCTTTAGGAAAATATCCCATTTTAAAAATCTGCAGCAATGTAAATTAATGAAAAGTAATTAAAATCATTTTCCTATTTTTTGTAAAAAAATGTTTTATCTTCTCTTCCTTCACTTCTTTATTATCTTTTCTTTTTTTTGTTTCCATAGGCACACTGGGAAGGACTCACAGGCAGAATAACTTTCAACAAAACCAATGGCTTACGAACAGATTTTGATTTAGATGTGATCAGTCTCAAGGAAGAAGGTCTGGAAAAGGTACTTGAAGCATTCAGCTTATTTGCTTTAATTATTAAATGAAAAATATCCTAAAGAAAGAAATATTCTCTGTTGTAATTACATTTCATTGACATTTGACTTTACTGAATGACTCTAAACCGTAAATATTTAATTCATTGTATTGAATATACTATTTGACAATTAAGATTCAAGGATGAAAGGTGTCTTAAAACAACTTAAATATTTTATTTTCTCACCAGGTTTTTCTGATACTTTGAAATGCATATAAAACTTAATTATTACTAAGATTTAATGTAGCAATTAGAAAATATGTGGTTTGATACGAGCCTTTGTATATGCAGCTTATAACCACTTGTGCTTGCATAGACTTTCCAACTTGGAGAAAGCCATAAAAAAGTATTAAATATAGAATTATGTTTCTATTGTTGAATCATATTCAGGTAAAATATTTGAATTAATCTATGCAGAATAAATTAGGTATGTCCTAAATGCAACATACCACACTGGATCTATCTTACTTGATTCTATTTTTGGAGATTGTCATAAAGCACAAGCAAGGCTTATTCAATTTGGATATTTGCTTACTTTAAGGACATTTTAGTGTACATTTGCTTATATTTGTAATGTATACATTTGGCTATTTACCTGATAGAGTCATTGAAAATTATAACTTAAAAAGATGTTTTTATAAGAACTTGAGAAGATTCTACTTGACTGAGATAATATTACATTAAAGATAGTAAGGTGTCCTATATTTCATCTAGCAATTAAACATGAAGCACTATTCATAGATGGAATCTGAGGAGGGAAGTTGAATTCTAAGGATACTTTTAGCCTAAGAGATAACAGCAAATTTGAATGCTGATTCCAATTATACAGGAGAGAGTAAGAACACATTTGTTATAATGTCACCCAGTTTAAGTACATCATGATCAACTGATGACTCAAACTGATAGGGCTGTTACGTTCTCCCACTGAGAGTTTCAGAGCATACCCTTTGTTAAAACCACAAAAGTCAGGAATACTTTATGATAAATTAGAACCTAAATATTCACAAAGCAGTTTCTTCCTAACTACCTTGCTCCCAAGATTAGAACATTAATTTGTATCCAAGACTGGAGTTGATAATGGTGGAGTTTGGTTAGCTCCTAAGGGTTTTATCTCATTGTTAAAAGGAGATGTTATTTCCGTATTTTTTTGAAATAGCCAAGTCATTAGGATGAACTTTGACCATTATTTATATTTTAATTGCATAAATGTAGTGATGTTCTTCATATAACCATAGATCTAGTCCTGTTTTGGATTTAAAATAAAGAAAACATGTCAGAAGTTTTCTCTATGCTCTAATGTGGCTTATAGAAAGACCTGAATTGGCTGGGAACAGTGTCTCATGCCTGTAACCCTACTAGTTTGGAAGCCAAGGCAGGAGGCTCACATGAGGCCAGGAGTTTGAGATCAGCCTGGGTACCACTGTGATACCCAACCTCTACAAACAATAATAATAATAAAAATATTAGCTGGGCATGGTCATAGCCGGGAGTTCAAGATTACAGTGAACTATGATCACACCATTGCATTCTATTCTGGGCAACAGAGCAAGATCTTGTCTCAAAAAAAACAAAAAACAAAACAAACCTAAATATAATGGTTATCAAGTATATATGATAATCTACTGTACCACTAAGCAAGGTAAAACAGTATGAATTATGCATGTTGTCCTGAAATTGCATAAGTATTTTGAATTCTCTTCTGAAATCTGAAAATTTGTTTTGCTAAATTAATTACACACTGTCCTTATCTTTAAGAGGCTTTTCATATAGAGTGATCAGATAATACTTATTTGTGAATTAAAACAATCAAAAGCTATCTGTTTCAAGCCTTCAAAAGAGCAATGAAAATATTTCTGATAAAAGATATAATTATGACTGAGTATACATATACCATACTTTATGAATCCACTCATATATTCATGGGTGGATTATTCATGAATTCCATGAATTATTCACTCATAATTAACCTGGATAGAACTGGAAACCATTCTTCTAAGTGAGGTATCACAAGAATGGAAAAACAAACACCACATATACTCACTATTAAATTGGAACTAATCGAATAACACTAATGTACACATAGGGAAATAAATCAGGCAGGTGGGAGGGGGTAGGAGGGGATGGGTAAATTCACACCTAATGTGTACAATGCACACTGTCTGGGTGATAGACACACTTATAACTTTGACTCAAACTGTACGAAAGCAATTTATGTAACCAAAATTTTTGTAGCCCCTTAATACTATGAAATAAAATAGATTTTTTTTAAAAGTAAAAAAAAAACACAAAGATATAATTAGTAAAGAGTCACAGTAGATGCAGTAGATGAAGAACTTAGAATTAGCCTGTGAATAATGGGGAATTATTTATTGATAGAGATTGAGTCATTTCAGAAAGAGGTAACAATATCAGGAAAGACATAGATAGAGTTTGATTTGATTATTACATACACACACACAGAGTAGAAGTGGGAGATGATAGAGGTGAAATGCTACATTTGAGTCATAAAATGAATGCCTTGTCAGAATATTTGCAATGTATTATTACGCTACATAAGTTCAAAGAGAGAATAGCCTGGAGGTTGCTTGGGAAGATATTACAGTTTGGAATAATTTTAGCATGGAGCCATGGATTTGAAACTATTCTAAAGTGAAAGTGGAGATGACTAAACAGTGACAGGAGGCATTAACTGAACCTTCAGCAATGTTGTTAGTTCAAGGACTAGCAGAGGATTGGGACTATGGTTATAAGGAGTAATGGAGGAGCCTGGTAATGAAAGGGAGAGATACCAATGATAAAGGTACAAACCAAAGATTGGAAAAGACATGAACAAGTAGGAGAATTAATATTAGAAAGAAATTGGTACAAATCTTCCTTTGAAAAGACAGTTAAGGTACTGAGAGTGGGCGAAGGTAAGTTACAGAGAAAGGGAACAAAAAGAGTTCACATCAAATGTTTTCAATGTTCTTAAAGATTAGTACACGAAGTCACCAGCTAAAAGATGGAAATAAATCTAGTCAGATCTTAAGAATAATTGGAAATGCCATTTTGGCAGATTTGATTTTGACTTAATAGTGTTAAAATGCTGCTAGGTAGCAAAAGGTTCTCATTTTTTTAATTCAGCAGAATGGTTAAGGGCTCAAGGTCTAGATTCAGACAGAATTGGGCTCAAATTCTCACTCTACCATTTACTATTTATGGACAAATTTCTTAATCCCTCTAGAACACAATGTCCTCAACTGAATCATGGGGGCAAGAGCATTATCTGTTTCATTAAGAGTAGATTTGCTAACTTTACTTTTTTCTTTTTCCTAAAAAGTATAGTTGCCAGCCCATAGATGAAAATGACAAAGTCCCTACCTTGATAACATTCACAGTTTAGAAAGGCCAATAGACAGTGATCCCAGGAGGCTTGAATTCCAATTCCACTTCCATCACAAATAAGTGATGAACTTCATCCTTTCACCCCACTTCTCTGTGCCAAATTTTTCATCTCTAAAAAAGAAAAAAAAAAAATGGAGTGGAAAGGGCTTCCTTCTTGTGCAGTCTGAAGTAATAATACAGTGGCCTCTAGAAGAACCTGGAAATAACATCTTGAGAGGGACAGAGGATAGAAATTTTAATTGTTCACACTTAACAATTTTGTTTCACATGAATAGATGGGAAAAATGAACAAAGAAAACATGTAAAATACTAACTTTATCCTTCTTCTCATGCTTATTGTTTTCTTCTCATTCTGTCTTGGTGATCTTTGACCAGCACACTGCATTAATTTATGCAATCTTCTAACAAACATGGAATGAACATGTATCTTATGCCTCATGAAAGTTACACTCTAGTGGAGGAAATCTGCCAATAATAAATACGTTCATAAAATTAGAATATAGGATTGGGCAATAATAAGTGATAAAAAGAAATGTTTCTTATTTTTATGTCATTAAATGATAAAATTTAAATTATTTTCTGAAATGTGAACCTTAGGATTAAAACAGATAATAGGAAGAATGTCCACGCTCCTGATGTTTACAACTGTGGATCAGGTAAACTAGGAAGAAACGAGTATGATTCTGATGAACAGAGAAAAGGGGGCCATGTTCAGGAATCCCAGCTTGGAGTTGTGATGCTTCTGTGGTCATCATTTCCAGCTGCTGTGGTCATCATTTCCACATAGATAGTTCTCATGGATCAAAAAAAATCCTTTCCACTCTATCCTGACAGAGGCCTTGTTTGGCACCCAGCCCAATTAGCAATAGTCTAAAAGATTTCACCAATACTGCATACACAGCCAGACACATCTGTTCAAACAAGCTCTCTGGGGCCATTGTAGTGCCTTTGCTGGAGCAGAGGAGCAGAATAAGGGTAAAAGACAGTAGGTGTCAATTTTCATGTTTAAGGGCCTGGTATTGAGTGCTCAAGAACAGGAAAAAGAAAATCAGAATAAGTAGTTTTACTAGCTTAAATTACTTTGATCAGTTCAAAGATGATATTGTGTATTCTAATTTCAAAATATGTTTATAATCTATCCATATTTTGTCATATTTATTGCTGAAGTCACAACCAGGGTACCTTTCACCTGTACAACTATGTTGGTGTCCCCACAAGCCTCTCTGTTCTATCCTGTCTTGTAACCCATTTCCTAAACCTCAGCAGACAACCTTGTTTTTAAAAGAAAATTGATCCATGCCATTCCTCTGTTTAAAACTTTCCATAGATTCCCTTTGTATTTTGAGTAAAATCCAAACACGACTTGCAAAGCACTGGCTACCTCTCATCATTCTCTCAGGTATTTTCTATGCTTCACCTACACAAGTTTTCTCTCATTTCCTCACAGAAACAAAGTTTTCTATTACTTTGACAAACAGTAATAGAAACAGTTTTCCCAGCATGGAATATCCGTTCCGAATCCTGTTGCCTTGTGAACTTCTACTCATCCTGTGAAATCTCTTCTTAAATATAACTTCCTTAGAAAGGTCTTCTCTAATTCTCTAATTAAATATAAGTTTCTCGTAGTGTCCTGTACTTTTTTTTTTTATTCCTGGCCCTTATCAAAATGCATAATTATATATTTATGTGAATTTTTTTAAAAGAACTATTTCCCTAGCCAGAATACAAGCCCTATTAGGTAGAAAAAATATGCCCTCTTATTATTACATATTAAGACCTTGGAAAGTGTTTGGAACAAAGTATATCCTCAAGAAACATATTTGTTATAGTCCAACCAGGTTCATTGCCTACTGCTCAAGAGGAAGCCAGTACACTGAGACAGAAAGGGTTACAACAGAGAAAGAATTGAATATTGCAAGAAACTTGTGAAGAGATGGAAGGAAGTTCACAAATCCATTTCCCTGAAAATTTGAGAGAAAGGTTTTTTAAAGGTAGTTTGGTGGGCAAAAGGCTAGGCATTTAGGTCTGCTGATTGGCTGGGTTTGTGACAGAACCATAGGCAGGTGTGCATAAATTATCTTCTTTGCTAAGTTGGTTCTTGGGTGGAGTTTGCAGTACCTGGTTGAGTCAGTTTCTTGGTATGGGCCACTCACTGGTCTGGGTGGGTTCAGCTGTTCCACTAGAATGTAGGGCCTGGAAGACATCTCAAAAATTAGCCTTAGTTTCTAGAAGGGTGATATTATGTATGGGGGCAATGAAGAAAGCTAAGAATCTTTATGACCATCAGCTATATGACTCCTGAGTAGTAAGCAATTATAGGAAAGCAAGCTAGGGAACAACGACTGGTTATATATGTAATTCCCCTACCACAGTTCCCACCTTATGACCCTTTATTAATGTATAAAACATGGTTTCATACTGACTGTTGAATGAATGAAGGATCATCATCAGAATCGTATGAATGCTTACTCGAGTGTCTAATGCAGAGTTATTTTCTGGTAGCACAGTTCGTTAATTTTTCCAGCTTTGCTCCGTACCTCCAAAGTGGAAACAGAGAAAGCCAATAGTCAAGGAGTCAGTGGGCTCACATGCGGGGGGGACGTCAGAGTTTCAAGGGGTAAAGGATTTTAGCGTGCAGGAGAAGATAACACTGGTCTGAACTTCCAAGAATGCGTGTTGCACCAATGGCAGATCTAGCTCCTTTGATGGCACACTTTAAAACCCTCCAGTATTACATCGAAGAGTAAAAATCATTATTCTAATTATAAATTTTCCTCTTCTTTTCTTCAAATAAGGTTATAGTATGAAAATAAACAAAGCCCACCCAAATGAGAACAAACGGAAGTTATTATTCAGAGCTTGCTATAGGAGCCAACCACCAACACTTGCATTAAGCAGAAATTCAAAGGCAGGCAGAGGATGGAAAAGCTTTACAGTGGAAAAAAAGGAAGTCCTCAGGTGTGCTCTGATTGGAGAGTGTTGGTATGAGGAAACTGGAGTGGGCTAATTAGAAGCAGACACCTTGGGCGATGGGTTTGGAGGGTATAGTTGACTTTCTCCAGTTGATCCTGAGTTGGAAGAGTGGTTAATAATATGGACGCTGGCAGTTATAGAATGAATCCTGATTGGGTCAGATTGTTAAAAAGATTGTGGTTTGGCTTCCTGAAATGCTTGCTCCAGAGATTCTGAGTCAAAATTCTGTTGTCATACGTGGTCTGCCCATTGTCCAATTGTGTACTCAGTTTGTTGATGGAATTACTGAAGTTATGTAGAGGGAGAAGAAGAAATTGTAAAATTAATTGAGTTAAGAAAAATTGATTTATAAGGAAATATCAAAATATCTTTATAACTGACAATAATATGACAGTTTTTTTTTTTTTTGGTGGTTGTTTTCTTTTATTTTTTAGAATATGTAACCAGAATGTAATTTATCAGTGGAAATGGTTTAACCTTACTTAGTCCTCTGAAGTTTAGCTATGTGCTTAGGAAATACCAGCTTCAGATGGATAAAAACACATGACTAATGGCATGAGATGTTACAGAAATATTTAGAAGAGTCTTAGAACATGACTTCAAAAGGACTCAGTTTTCAGCAAAAAAGAGTTGGAAGGGTTTCACACAAAACAGGTTTGGACTGAGTTGATAACACTGCATGATAATGGTATATTTCCATTGTAAGATGAGCTACCTAGAGGCCATTTTTTGGAAAACAGCCATCTAAATCTAGAAGAGAATTTCTTGTAAGAAGCTATAATGTAATAATAAAAATCCCTAATCTTAACACACAATTGAATTGTCTGTGTGACCACAATGTACTTCTTTTGTTTTTCAAGTGGAAAAAAAATCAGTCTCTAACTATTACACTTTCTTGGTTACTCAGATAAATGTTTATTGTATTACAGAATATTTATTTCTAAGTAGAGGTGTAAACTAAAATTATTCTTTTGAACTGTTCCCATCCTTTCTCTAGCATCAAAGTTTGCTATTTGTTCTGATTATTTGGCAGGTACTCTCTTTAATGTGATGTTTATATTAAAACAGACATTGAAGAATAAAATTTCCTACCTCCTCAATGGATCTAATAAATTCTTATTAAAAGTGGCTTTATGTATTAATATATTAACTTTGAAAGAATATTAAGGATAAAACCAATATATTTCTCTGGCCAGAGATAGTGCTGAGGGGCCTAAAAGTGTTTAGGACTATGAAAAATCACACAAAGTGTTTGCCTCAGCATGTTTTTTTAATAAAATCAGTTTCCAACTTGTGTATCCTTAGGAAAATTCTTCAAAAAGAAAAATACAAAAAGATAGCTTATGAAATGTGTTTGTCAATTTCTATAAAGTTAATAATTTATAAGTTATTTAAACATGATATTTATATAAATATTTATATATTTATAAGTAATATAATATTAAAATATATAAATATTATAAATAATATTTATAAATAATATAAAGCAATATAGTCCATATTTAAAACCTTTAAAAATTTAAATTGGTCGTATTTCAAGTAAAGCTTCATTTCAACTTTTAACACTTTAACTTCTTGAGTATTCACTGCTTGCATTTGTACCACTAGTACAGAA
Source organism: Mirza zaza (assembly GCA_008750895.1). Classification (NCBI taxonomy): domain Eukaryota; kingdom Metazoa; phylum Chordata; class Mammalia; order Primates; family Cheirogaleidae; genus Mirza; species Mirza zaza. The sequence goes on along the minus strand of VSMD01061569.1, from coordinate 49,899 downwards.
ACTAGTACCAGTAATCCATAGCTTTCTTGCTGAAAACTCAAATAATCTGATAATATATGAAGAGGATGAGAATTGGTAATGAAATTCTGTCTGCCAGAGATTACAGGAATATGTGTTCCAGAATCAGAACATGCTTCAAAGTGCTCTTTGAAGAATTTTTGTAGAGTATATGTTTTTAAGAAAAAGTAGTAATTCTTTTTTTTTTATTTTTTACCAAATTCTGTGGGTACAAATATTGTTAGGGTTACATATCTTGCCCCTAACCCCCTCCCCACCCCGCTCTGCCAGAGCTTCAAGCGTGTCCAGTCTTCAAGTGGTGTGCCCTGCACCCACCATGAAAGTGCGTACCCTTCCCCTTCTCCCCCCTTCCACCTGTTCACCTCCCATTAACAAAAAAAAAATTTTTTTAGACATTTTGGTTATAGAAATCTTTACTATTGACCTTTCTCTTGCTTGTAAAATCCTGTATTTATTAACTCCCCATGAGAAAGGTGTCTGAATGTAATGTACAATCTTCAAAATTTATCTAAATCTGAAAATCTGCCATATAGGTGAGAGCTATTTTGTTGATAGATTTCTAGATACCTTAGGCACAGTAGTTTTCATCTTATCTCACTGATGGCATTTGATATATATATATACCCTATCCCCATGGCAGCAATGACACCTGACTTTCCCAGAAACTGAGATTTCTTTTGCATCCTTGCAGGAAAGCCATACTAATGGTGGTGTTAACTAGTAACTTTTAAGTTAGCAAGAATGTGTTGTTTGCCTCTCAAAAAGCAAAAATACATCCTGGGCAAGATCCAAGCCTATTGTCTATCTTTGGAAATGTTAACCATTTAATTTTTCTAACTCTTATACAAAATTCATTGTAAAGCCCTCTCTCAGAATTATACTGACATTTTTATGTGTCATTGTGTTTATAGTTATTATTTTGCTTGATAACTTTAAATTTTCAGTATGGTAAAATATTTAAGGAAACTATGTATGGATGATGTTTAGGTATAGAAATCAATAAGATTGGCTTATTTGAGGATATTTAATATAAATATCACACTTAATTTGGCTCATCAGATAACACATATTGGCATTTTCCTTTAATTACTAAATTTGAATTAAATATGTATACAGAACAATTGTAACAGATTGATTTGATTTCTAATCAAATTAAATCTGACTTATATTTTTACCTGCAGGAAAATGGCCATTAACCGAATGTTATCACAGTGTTACATTTGAGAACATTTAATATATTGATTCAAGTTTTATTAAAAGAATCAAAATTACCACCTGTTTCTTAACTCTTTAATTATGTTTAGGGTTAAATTTGCCCTAGACAAAAATAAAAGTCCTAACTGTGAAAGATCAGTATTTGCTCATTCCTTTCCAATGTGATGATTATATATTTATTGATTTGTTGTGCTCATATTAGCACCACAGTTCTCAAATGGTGAAATCCCAAATCCTGTAGAAGCAGCAGACAGTTTCAGGAAACTGATCTCTGAGGTGTTCTTTGTACTGTCCTTGTAGACCAATTAACTTATATACGAAGGTCACGCAGTTCTCTGACAATTGCTGTGGACTCTTACTAACAGGCAGCACATAGGCATTGCTATAAAATATTTCTTGTTTGTTTTTGAGAGATCGGGTGCCAATGCTTAAGTTCTCTCTCCGTTTAACACGTAGTCTAATGGAAGTAAACAATTAGTAAATTTTGATGTGAGGATTATTAGACAGTAAGGCAAATAAATTTCTCTGCTTTTTATTTAAATGTTCAACATTTACAGGGGTATGGTAAGTGAGGAAAACAGAAGTCTCTAATTTATCATTAACAGTAATAAGAAAACTACTCTGTTGAAAAAACTCTCTGAAGTCCCTATTTATACACCATATTGGCTTCAGAAACTTGGGTTTGCAAATTATCCCACAAGAATGAATATGTGAATTAATAGAGAAATAAATAGCCACTGCTGTATGTTCAGTCTATTGAAGGAAATATTCATCTCTCAAATATACATCAGCACTTAATATAAATTCTTTCTTATGCTTTCCCAATTCCCTCAAACAGTATTATCAGACATGCCATTTCTTCTAAGAGGAATATAATCAATATACTTCAAGGAAAACTATACTTTATGGGTCATTTGGTTGGGGGCAACTCATTACTGGGAAGAATTTTTTTAAAAGCAAACTTATACTGTGATGGAGACTCCACATTGTGTTAAGACTGTTTGAAGCATAATGCACGGTGTAGTTTCTCATTATCATCACGCAGGCCTTTTTTGGAGAAGTACCACTTAGGATCTTTATTTCAGACCAATGTATTATATTTTCCTGATATTAAGTCAAAGCAATGTATAACCAAACAACTTTTTTTTTCCTTTTCTTCCTCACACTGATTTATGGTGAAAAACTGTATTGCTTTTTTGTCCATCCACCAACATCCTGTGGGTATTTTGTTAATAAATGTCAATAAGAGAATTTTGATAGATTCCATTGCATTGTGATAACTATTTTTTAGTGAATTTAAATTATTTCTTAACTTTAAATAGGCTTGACTTCATTTAAAACTAATATTTTTAAACCTAGCTGGGAATGTTTATTTTGTTCCTACTTGAAAAAGTTTCTGGCATGTTTATCAAACAGATTATTACTACAAGTTCCACAGAAAATATGAAACATGTCCCACTGATTGTACTTACATAAAACTGAGCTAACATGCACCTTTAGAAGAAGCAATAAGATGCTAATTACAGAGATATATAATTATGTAGCTCAAGGGAGGAAGCAGAAACATTCTTTGGACATAAAGTAGTAATATTAGTTATAAAACAAAGGAAGTTTATACTGAAAAACCTGTCAACAAAAGTAAGTAAATAAAGCATCAAGTAATGGATAAGTAAATAATTTTTAAATTGTTATAAACCAGTGTTTTATTTCTATCCAATATATATATATATATATAACAAGAAACCAAAGAGAAAATATAGTTACCAAACAAAATTATATAAAGAATTTAAACATTCTTGAGAAATAAAGTATAAAATACTTATAAAATATAAAAACCATATAAAATATCGCTAGAAAAAGTTCAAAAAACATAGTAAATTTATGTGGCATAGTACTCTCAATGATTAAATGTGATATTGAGATAGGGCTTGATCAAAACAGTAATAATAACACCTGAAGAGCAAAGCATAAAAAACAAAATATGTGAATATAAAAGAATACACATGTATGTTCAGTATTTGCCAAATGAATGAATGAATGACATTGGAAAATCAACCTAAAATAATCTAAGTTGTCATCATGTAGTAATTCACTCACTTATTCTATTTATTCATTCAACAAATATTCGTTGAATATTTATTATATAATTCAAAATTGATGACATGTTTCCTTCTTTCAAGACACTTAGAGTCTAACACAGGAGAGCAAGATAAGTAAAAATCCAATATAACTTTAACTCAAAACAATACAGAAGTGGCATTTCCGAGATGAGGAAAATAACACATTTATTTCATCATATAACCAATACATTCAGAGATGTCACATATAAACCCCATAGGATTTCCTGTATTAAGAGACCTTAAGATGAGTAAGCAAAAGTCTCCACTCATAGGAGATTCAAGTTTTAACTAGAGAGAGATAAGAAAATAATTAAAATGTAATGTGACACTTACTGTAGTGAAAATACACCTAAGTTCTTCTGTATGGAAGCATGGTGAGAGGCCATCATTAGTGCACATGGGAGAAATTGCATTGCCCATGTTTTGAAGCAAGATACATACATAATGTAGCAAAAGGGGAAAATGTATTTCATATATACTCTTTATATGAAAAGTATGAAATACAGCTATAGAAGACATGATGACACAAATAATTCAGGAAAACTGTAAGATGCAACAGCATTTACAATCAGAAAATCGAGAAATGCATTATATTTCTCACATATTTAATAAAAACCAGTCACTCTCTCTCTCTCCATATGCACACATATGCATGACATATGCATGTATATTATATGTGTATACACATATATATACTGTATATTATAGGTGCATGCATACATGTCCACATTTACATATAAACATATGCATATTATGATATAAATATATATTCTGATTCAGATTTAAAACTTCCAAATAGATAATTCTAAGACAAAATATTTACCCACAAAGAAATACATAGAGGCTGCTCCCAGTCTTTTTCAGCAACACTAATATTGGACAAAAAAAAAAGACAGTTCTGAAGGAAGAAGGTTGTGACAGAATATGTCTTTATTTAGCTAAGATTTCTTTATATAAAAGGCAACAAAAATATCTTCAAATCTGCAAACAGATAAAAGTATGTCAGTTATCCTTTATAAATAGTCTTATATAAGAACAATGATAAGTAAAAAGCAAATAATAAAGAGGAAACTGTGACTAGATATTCTAGTAAACATCAAATTCAGTTAAGCATACACAAAGACAGTTTTGAATAATCATTTTTAAAATTATATCAAAAATTATGTTTTTTCCTTGAAGAGAGATGATCCATATTATATTAATACAAAGCAAAATAAACAGAAGGTTCCCAACCCCATATTCAGTGAACTACAACTATTCATCTGTGTGTGCAGTAACAGAATGGATCAAAGCATAGAGAATTTTCATGGAGTAGATGTCATTTCAATTTTTATGGCTCAATATTGGTTTTAGAATGTGACCATAAAAGTTTAAGCAGAAGTTGACAATACCCATTAGTAGACTTAAATGTACCTTATCTCTCAAATTACTACAGGAAAAACTACCAAAACCCCAGGAGTAGAAAAGAAATAGTGAAGACCAAATAATATGAAAAGAGCAAGGCTAGATATAAGATTCACTGGGAAAATGTTAGGACATTAAAAAAAAAATCCACTTATGAGTTGCTTATAAGGAAACCCATAAAATAAGAAATATGTTGAAAGTGAAAATGTAGATATGATTTCAGCAAATGCAAATAAACAAATTATGGAAGCATAGTAAGTGTGATCATATGTACTGGAAGTTTAGGTGAAAAAAATTAATTGGAATAAAAACAGTTATTTTACATCAATAAAACTACCATTTAGAAGTAAAGACATGGTATTCATAAACCTCTATGATATTATCCAATTATGTAATTAAAATTATTAAAAATAAAAGATGAATTGTTAGGCAGTTGTCTTATGGCAGCTACCATGAATTATAAGGAAGAAGATAACAAATAGAACAATAATTTTGTAAAGCTATGTGGCAACATGTAATAATCTTAACGACTCATATTATTTGAAATCAGTAATTCTAAGTCTATCTCAGTTTAACTCTGGCTAAAAAAAATAAAATGACAAAATAAAAAGTAATTCTAATTCTAGTAGTCTGTGAAATAATGAAATGCATGGGCAAATATTTACAAATAAATGTGTTTACTAACGCCTTGTAAAAATGATAGTTAAATCATGATATGTTCCTTTTTCATAGCCATTAAAATTATGTATTTGACTAATTTTTAATGCCAGGAGAAAATGCTTGCAATAGAGTATATTTAGTAACTCTCATAATGATTATAGCATACTTATAAACACATTCTGTTGAATTATTTTTCATTTAATCCTCACAATAGCTCTACGAAGTGGGTAATATTTCCTATTTACAGATGAGGAAACTGAGGAACAAAGAGGTAATGTGCTCAAGTCACCTTAGGGTAAGTGGTGAACATGTAATAGGATCCAGGCAGTCTAATGCTCCTTTCAGAAGCTGCGTTATTAATAGGGCTATTATGGAAACTATGCAAGGAATATATATGGAAAGATAAAAGATTGGAAGGAAGTGCATTGAAGTATTAACTATGATTGACCCTGTGTACATGCATAGGTTCAAAGTTTAAATTAATCATCTTTTTAATATATTTTGTGTATTTTATAATTTAATGACAACAAACATGCATTCTTTTGTATGACCAGAAGAGCAAATTTAAGAGCCAATGAGAACATAAAATAAAATAAAAATGAACAAAGCTATAATTTTCTATAGTTCTTTATGGCTGTTGAAGAACTTTCATATTTTATATCTAATGTAATCTTGTAAATAGAATGATGTTACAATTTATTATCCAAACTATGACTTTTTTTTTTTTAAAAAGAGTATTATGAATATTTACACCATGAAGACAAGGCAAACAAAGATGTAGAGTCACAGTAGTTAAAACACTTCTGTAAGATCAACAGTGCTTAGATGTCTTAATTCCATTTAGGAACTGAAAAAAAAAAGTATTTAAAATACTTGATTGAATCATATAATTAAATCATTGTTCCAAAAATAGGAACGAAAAAGATTGTTTTCACTTAGTCCATGGTTTTTGCCATTAAAACAAAACAAAACAAAATACAACCAAAACCTGGTGACAGTTTCCTCAATGGAAGAAAGTTTTGAATCAAACAGTCTACAATCCAGGAATCCTATGATCTAGGAATATACAAAGTTTTATTTGACCTTAAAATTTTAAAACCAATGAAATTTCTGAAACAATATAATGCTAAAAAATCTGAGATTTACAAAAGAGAATAACTAATACTTGTGATTATAGGAAATTACAAATTCATATAATATGTATTAGGGTCAGAATTACAAATAGTACTAGAAAAGTGACTATAAATGAAATGAGATAAGCATGTTTAGATGACAAAATGAATGAACATTTAACTAAATTATTAAAGAAAAGTAGTCATGGAAGGTGGCATTAAGTAAAATGGAAAATATTTTGTATTAGTTACTTGGTTAAAAAGTTGAAAACTTATTGATCAAGCTTGAGGATATCATTAAATAGACAACAGTGGGCAAATGATGTTTGCCAATGCTTTTTAACTGGTAGAATTACATGTCTGTAAAACCTAACTCTTTAGCCAATGGTGAAGAAAGAAAGGAAATAAAATCTGAGGGAAGAAATGTGTGATAAGTATTATGATAAGTATTAATTATAGACCAGGGTCAGAAAAGTGGCAGTCACTTCAAAATACAATCTGCAGGTGTGTCTTGCTTTTTAATAATTTTGAATTTGAAACAGTTTAAGGAGGTCAGCAGGCATTCAAGTCTTGACACTCCTCTGTTCCTCCCCATCCAGGTTCCCAACAGGGCCTCTGCTAGCCCTGATGATGCCTGGCTGGAAACTGGATAAAAAACACTTGCTCTGGGAACATGCAACCCCAAGGCATGTAGCTCTGTCAGAAGAGCAATCTTGGGATTGTGACCCCTACTTGCTACTCAAATAAAAGGAAATAAATGTCTTAAGAGGTTACTGGAAAAGCCATGCAAATGAAAAAGGGGTCAAAAGAGTGGATATGGTGTGATATACAGAAAATAAGAGGATCTTAAAGTTTACATAAAGAAGGTTATGCTGATGAGACTCTTGTTTACATGTTTAGGTAGACCAGAGCAAATAGTACCTGCTAAATCAATGTCATTTTAAACAATAATTTAATTTATATACAAAGTAAAGGTATATTACTTTTATAAAGGTATATTAAGGTATATTTTAGTAAAGGTAAATCAATAGATTTCCTTTCCTTTGAGAAAAATAAATTGGATAATTGGCTAGGGGAGTATCAAGACAAATTTCATTATCGTTGACTCACAGGTTTGAGAGGGTGAGAATAAAGAACTACTGATTTCACGTCTTCTTTTGCCTCTGTTCTCCTTTAAGGGTGACCATTGTTATATAATAGTGTAATGCTGTAGGTGCCAATAAACCACCCAATCTATGCATTTTGTGGTATCCTGTGCTTATAAATGTCTTTCAAGGTTTGTCTGCATCATCACACAGGCTGTGTTCTGTGGGCGTAAAGTGCTAAACAGTGAGAATATATGACCTAACCTATCAGAAAGTATTAGTTAAATTAAAATTCATATTCAACAGAATACAGAAGGAAGTATTGAATGGATTATCTAGATGAGATTGTGTTGTCATCTCCTTTCTTTGGAGTATTTTAAACAGTGCAAAGTTGTGTTTTTAAATGCCCCAAAGATAACCTGGGTATGGTTTTACCCTACTGGGGTTATGCAGAATACTAGTCAATGCCTCCCTTAAGCCTTCATTTACCTGTTAATTTATCCTAGATCCACAGGTTTTGCTCTTTCTTTTAGCTTTGTTCGTATAATAATGGCATGTTATCTTTATAATGAGAGGATGAGATTAGATCCATTACTGAAAAAGATATGCCCTATTAATGAGTTTCTAGCCAGCTATCAAGGTATCATCAAATGTGGTTTATCTTAGTGAATGAAAACTTGAATGGAAAATTAAGCTCCCGCACTGACTATAGACTGTGCAATGGATCATTTTGCTCTTTAATGTTACACTTCACTGGACACACTTCACAGAGCAGTGAATCTTGCTTAAAACAAGCAGCCTTTACTTTAACGACAGATAATGCAGCAGAGGTGAATAATAAGTGTTAGCAGTCTTAACTTTCTCTTGCAGTACTCTCTCCCAGGTGCCTGATGGACAATTTACAAAGTACATATGCTATTTTATAGATTGGAACTTGGGATCCAGCCAGTGGCCTGAACATGACAGAAAGTCAAAAGGGAAAACCAGCAAACATCACAGATTCCTTATCCAATCGTTCTTTGATTGTTACTACCATTTTGGTAAGTATTTTTTTTTCTATTAATTTTAGATGAATGTAGATAAACATGGAAGTGGAAAGAAAAGGACATTATAATTGGAACAGTAATGAACAGAATGTAATATATTTTACAGTTATTTAGCAATTACTGTATAACAGATGAGTCAATGTTAATTCAGTCACAGTTTTGTTAGTCTTTAATGATGTAAATTATATTAATTTGGGGGCTGTATATATTGATTAATAATACAGCTTTGTGTATTACTGGAAATCTTTTTCATTCCTACAAAATTAGCTACTATTGAAGAATTGTCAATGTCATGGACATACAGCTACATAAATATAGTTAGGAAAGGAGCCAAACATGAACTTTGCTTCTGCTTTCATTTCCGGCAAATATGTTCGGGATGGGGGGGAATGACATTTATTTTTCAGAATTTTTTCCATCATAATTATATTTTAACCTTGCTTTCAATTTCATTGCTTTCATCTTGGAAAATCGCTCTTACTTTACTAATCTCTCTAATAAAATCAAATGGCAAATGCTTTTTTAAGCCAGAAATATTTTCGCCACCAACAGAATTAAATTAATACTTGGGAGCTAGATATTTTTACCCTTTTATAATTATATATTTTAATTATATTACACAGTAATGTTCACTTATGCTTACAATGCCATTTGCAAAAGGGAATTTTAATTTTAGGATAAACAAAAAGCTCTTATATTATTTAGTCGGTACTTTTTATCTACAGAATAGTTTTATCAGTGCCTGTTCTTATGAATCCCCAGGTAGTTAGTAAGAATGTGAGATTAATGTCCAGATCAAATGACCATAAACATTTAGCATTTATATAATTTCTAAATTTGATCAACAGTGGAAAATCAAGACAAGAGATATTTATATTTTTGTCCTTTTAGTAACAATGAGGAATGTCAGACCTGTAGGCATGTCAAAATGAAATAGCTTGGGTTAAAGGCTTTAGATGAGGAAACAAAGCTGATAATCATGAAATGACAGTGAAGGAAGTCATGAGATTTTTTAATTACTCCCTTGCTAAGAACCTCAGTGAATGCTTGCTCCCTATGTGTCACATCCAAACTTTCAAGTCCTTTAACTTAATTTTATATCTCCCTTTCTTTCCAAAGATAACTCCCATACTCACCAACCCAGCCCTGTTCTTTAATCAAAATGTTCTCACAGGGCACTAAGACATTCTCTTCCTGGTCCATCTGCCACTATGTCCTGAATCTCATTATCTTCTGCTAGGACTACTGCAATAATCACATAACTAACCCTCTGCCTATAGCCAGCTTTTCCCCTTTGCAATGTACCCCAGTCCCTACTATAAAAATCTAATTCCGGTCCAGGCAGATGGTAATTGCTTGAACCAGGATGACAACAACAACAATAATAAAAATCTAATTCTGTCATTTCTCTGCTTCCCTGTTATACAAATCTTTATAAAATCCATATTGACCATTAAACAGCCCCCAGATTTTAATATTGATGTTCGAGTTCTTCCACAGTCTTGTCATCTCCCACCTTTCTGTCTTCATTTCCCATTATTCCCTTTAGAAATCCTGTGTTTTAATTGAATTGGAATAACCAGTTGGCCCACTACTGTAATTGTATAAGTTTTATTCCCTTTCTCTGCAATTATGTTTCTCTCAATTTCTGAGATATTATAGTGCCTGTCAGTTCTACATATGATTTAGACTATTATGTTATTCTTTATTTCATATGTGCATTATTTTTCCAAACATCACTAAACATTCCTTGGAGGAATACAATTTGACCTGACCATTTCTTCTGTTTTTACACCAAATGTGCCTCTACAATGCACAGAGTAAAGAGTGCTGTGTGAATAATGTCTGTAACCTTCAGTAATCTGGCCCCTACATTCCTTTCTATGTTCTCCCTGATCCAGTCAAACTCCAAAATATATCACTTATCTTATGGCTCCAAATCTTTGCTCAATTCTTTACATTGCCCTGTGAAAATTCTATTCATCTTTCCAGACCCATATCAAATGCTACTCACTCCATGAAATTCTCTGATCTCTTTATTTAGTTGTTTTGGCAAGGGGTAGGGAGTGGGTGCCCACTTATGTATCATAATACTACATCATGACACTTGCCAGGCATTTTTTTTTTTAATTTTAAAAAGTTTGTGCATGTCTGTGTCTCCATTTGACAGGAAGCTACACAAGGCCAATAATCAAATTTTATACTTATTTGATTTCTCACTGTCAGAGAAAAGTGCCTTGGGCATACCAAGGAGTCAATAAATATTTGCCAAATTAAATTAAATAAGTGATATTTAATTAAATGGGAAATTAGAGGAAGTACAGAACTTTCAAATGATTATATTTAAAAATTTTTCAAGTGTGCATGTTATTACAGTCATCCAGTGCAAACAAAGCAGGTGGTTAAGATTCTCCATATAATTTCTTAATTTTGCTTAATTACAAAATGTTATTTTATAAGAGGAATTCAGATATTTTTCTCTATCATAAACAATTTTGCACCTATCTATAAACAACTAGTATTTAATTTTAGCTTCATATCCGAGCCAGTCATAAAGCATTAATAAATATACCACTACTCTACACATACTTCATATCATTTAAGACAGTATTTCTGGTCTTTGGGCCTTGTACATCTTCATTTTTTAAAGTTCTGCAGGTAATTTGGATCTATAACCATGATTGAGAACTACTCTTTAGATCATTACTTCGTGTAACTAAAATGTAAGATCAACTACGGTACATGCACTAAATTTACATTTTAATAAATAGGTCATTTATATTTTAGAGTATGGCGACCTACCAGTTTCTAAAAGATTCTATTATTTCCTAAAAGGATAAGATAAGCCATCTCATTTTTATATATCTTAGTTGAAAAAAAATCTGTTTCTGAATACTCTGATCACAAAGTATCTTCAATCAAGAGAATAGATTTGAAGACATGATGTACTTTATTTATGTAAGTCTTACGCTTGTTGTAATTTACTGGTGTTTCATTTATATTTCATGGAGAGGTTATGTTCTTTTGATTAATGTTATGGTTATTTTGTCCTTTTCTCTCTTGGAAACTCTCAGAGGAAATTCTGGCTGAGTTATGAATAATGACATTTCTTCCAAAGTCTCTATCATGTAAAGGAGACACAAAGAGAAGTTCACTGATACTTCTTGTTCAATATTTTTATTATATATTCTAAAAGAAAAAATGGTGAAGTATTCTGGAATTCAGTTTTATCCAAGAGCTAATAATAATCAGCTCTATTTCTCATGAATTTTAATCATTCATTTAATTTTATTCATTCATTCTTTTATTTCATAAACATGTATTAAATGAGCACGATATACCAGGCCTTTTACTAAAAGCTATATTTGATGAACAAAATACATATCTTCTCTGCCTTTATAAAATTTAGAAAATGGCAAGCATTCATAAAGAGAACTACACACACACACACACAAATACACACACACACATGTGATTGGTGATTAGGATATAAGAGAAAAGTAAATGGTGTGATGCCTTATTTTATAGGGTGCTCCTGAGTTTGACTGGGGGTCAAAATGGAATGACATGTTAGGACTCACAGCAGAGGAATAGCCAGATGAGACCCCAAGTTTGAGAAAAAATTAGCAAAGTAAATAAAGGGGAAAGGAATATCCTAGGCAGAGAGAACAACATTCACAAAGACCTAACTCAGTAAAGTTCTTGGAAAATTTGCAAAATTGAAAAAAGGCCATGATGACTGGGGCCAATGCATTGATCAGTGTCTAAGCTTCATCCAATATGAATGCATAAATATGGTCCATTACAAAAAAATGATAGCAGACATTTATTGCAAACCTATTATGTTCCAGACATAGTTCAAAGCCCTACACATTTATTCATTTAATTGTCATAATAATCTTTTGAAGTAGATATCACTATTCATGCCATTTTACACGTTGGAAAGCTAATGTCTAGATTGCCTAAGCAACTCAATCATGGTCAATACAAGCTAGAAAGTAGAGTAGGAGAGTTTCAACCAATCTGTTTAGTCAACTTGATCAACTGATACTATCAAAAGAAATTTCTAGTGGTGTACTGTGGAAAAGATTAACAACTATAGTTTATGACCCAAATAGCATCTTGGTTAAGAATTATTTACCTAAAATAGTGTTTCTCATCCAGACATCCCACATATGCTAGAATACTGTGATGCCCTTAGATCTGTCCCCAACAGATCTTAGATCTTAGATCAGATATTAGATCTGTCCCCAACATCTAAACATTCTCTTCTAGAGACCAGTGTTTAGGCTGCTCTTGCTGGGATGTGGAGGGCCTATAGTTTCTGTCATCTCCAAATTTAGCTCTCAACTTTCTTTCAGCCTCTTAAAGCCATAATTTCAGATTCTCCCAAGTAATCAAAATAGTATGGAAACTTATCTCATTTTTTCTCTTCTTAAGAATTGGGATTGTTTATAAATGTTTTCTACTCCACTTCAACATCATGACCTAGGTCTAATATACTATATGGGTACAGTACAAAGTTATATCATATCAGGGAGTAAATTCATTTTAGGAAGCACTAAACATTTATTTTATATTTTTAACTTTTTTAGTTTTGAATTAAGATGTATGAGATTACCAATTTGGAGATTTGTGGAACTTCATCTACGGGTCTACAACTAAAGCTGAGGTCTTGTCTCCTTTTTAATATTGTTTGTGATTCCTCCCATATTGCCTCGCTGTTTTTTTAAATTTCAAGTTCAATTGTTGCTAAAATTCCCTTGCTTCTCATGTTTATCATTATTAATGGAAATAAAAATATCAACATTAGAATGTTTTCATTTATGATGATTTCATTTATCACATAGAGATTGTTAAAATATAAATTCCTAATTGCCAAAAAGGCTAACAAAAATACAAAATCTGAGCAAGCTAGAGAGATTTTAAAGAATAACCTGTGCTATAGTTTCAGTTTCTAATCTGGTCCTGTTGCCATTACTGCTACGGATCCATTATCTAGGGGGAGTATCCAGTGATCGAATATTTATTTAAATTCACATAGGGAATGCCTATTTTCCCTCTGAGTTCTTGCTTTTCAATAGATTTTTTTCACTCCTGTCTAAATATGTTGAGTGCTTCCCACTGTGCTGCTCTTGTATAATAATTGATTTTTGTGCATCAAAAGATTGCTAGCATTTAAATGCCACTATACATGTTCTTTCTTTTGTTGACTAGCAGCACTTTAGTGTGCAAATGACTATGTATTTGGTTATTTTTTCAGAAAAGCATTTACTCTCAAGGAGGTTTTTTCTCTCCAGTTGCTCAATGAATTTAACAAAGGTACTTGCACCTACAACTTAGTCTTATTTTTTATTTTCCCAGCCCTCTGTGGAAGGTTGTGAATTACAATATCCAGCTTACTTGCTTAAGCTTTTAAAGCTTTTTTTGTCACAGCCCACAGATACAGAAGGCTTATCTGAAAGCAAACTTCCAAGGACAATAGAAAAGTTCACAGCACAAAAGAGAGAAGTGACCGGATCATTCCCTAAATGGTTCTGCAAAAGCAGTTTTGTAGGGCTTCAAATCTGCCACTACAATAAGTTTTCCCTCTGATTCTTCTCTTTCCATTGTCACAGAAGGACTGTCAAGCATGTAGTTCTTAGAGTGTTGCATAGCATTCGGGCTCAGAAACCCAGATGCTGCAGCTTCACTAAGAAAAAATATTTTCATTCTTAGTCACCACTATAGCATTTCTAAGCTGTCTTAAACATGTATTGTGGACATAATCAGATCAAAATAATTTAAGGAAGATAGTGTAGATACACACTTATAAGTACTACTTAAATGTTAACATGTGAGATGAGCATGATCTATTCAAACTTAAAATCCTTTGACCTTATTCCTACTATTAGCTTGCTCAAAGACAACCAAACATTTTCTCACCACATTTTTCTTCTCTTTCAGAGATTATGCCAGCTCTACATTTCTCCCCTTTTATCTTGCTCTGGCAACTTAAAGTATTTTATTTCAAATGTATTTTATTTCTCATATTCTTATAGACTTCCAGATTAGTTAGACAAATATAAAACTATTGGTAGTGATAGATAAAGAAGGAAAGAATAAAGAAAGCAAGCTGTGGGTTTTGATATGAAATGAGGTATAATTTAAACAATCTTAGGGTCTCAATTTTCAAATCCTTGAAAGTGACTAGAACCTCATTTTCTAGTACACACACATATACACACACTTGGTTCCTTTATCCTTCATTAAATTTACTTTAAAATTGCTACCATAATGAAGATAAATATTTTCATTTTGCTGGTATGTTATTTTTTTATTCCCAACATTATTGTTAATACTATCATTTTCTGTAGGCTATTTTATTATAAATAATATACAGTGAAATCTGAATTGTGTTCACATTAACTACTAGCAAATTATATGGAAATGTAATATTTTTGCTTTAGCATTCTTGTTTTTAAAGATGTTATCACAATAGAACCATATATAATTACAGAATCTGAATTTTAGCTATGATCTGGAACTGAGATTCAGATATAAATTTGCAACTGCTTATTGGACATATATTCACCTAAATGGCCAAAATCAAACTCAAAATGCATCAAACCTCCTTCTTCAATTTAGGCCTAATCATACCCATTTCTCCTGTTTGCAATACCTATTTATGGTTCCAGTACCTTTCCAGTCCAGAGGTTTGTTTTGTTAGACACCTCAGTTTCTTCAAAACCTGTATTTGTAATTCAGTCACCTACAGGAAATAAAGGATGGGTTATTCTAAGAAAGTTCAGCAAAGATGTGAGACAAGAACATTTTTAACAAATAAGATATTTGTTTATGGGTGCTACTGAATAGGAGATTGTTTATAGAGTCTATTTTGAGAGTCAGTATACCTATAGGAAAGTGGTAAGAGATGGCAGCATTGACAAATCAGGCATGAGGTTTCTTGGGGATGGATTAGATGGGGCAAAACTGTTGAGAAATGTAAATGAGGACTTAAACATTAAAAGCTTAGAGGCAAGGGTGTTAGCATTGCCACAGAGTGTGTGAGGAATGTTAGGAAAAATAATAATGTACTCTATTTAGTCATGTATGAATGGAGATATTGGCAATAACTTTTGTGCAGTCAAATCGTGATTATTCATTGTTCTTCTACTGTCTTTTTTCTTATTTGATAAGAAACTAGAATAAGACTCTGCTATTTCAGATAAACCAAGAAAGTTTCATGCTCAGCACCATTTCCCTTAAAAAGTACACTATTTAAAACATAAAATGCAGAAAAGTTAGGAATTAGCCAAGAACTCAGCGCATCATTTTAAAGTACCCATTTGCATAGTAGTAAGAGTAATATATAAAAGTCATGCAATTTATGAAATGAATATGAGAAAAAAATCTTGATTATCCATGGACAAGGATAATAAATTAGATTCAGATATGAAATGTTGTTTGAAGATTAGCTAATAGGTTCAGTCTCTTTTCCCATCAACCCTATTACTGGAACCACAGAAAAATGGCACCTTTGATTGATTTGAACTTTAGCTTTTTTTTTTCTTTCTTATTCTCTTTCACTTATGGATTAAGCTAATGAAAAATTTAATGGCCAAAGTACTAATATCAGTAAAAAGATAGTAACAACCAAGATCTTCCATCTAAACTGAGAATTCAGTCAAGTGGAAGAGTTTAATAGCATACCAGTTTTTACCGAAATATCACTTTTTTTTCTGTACACAAGTATGAATGTTAATTACTGTGCCAAATCCTCCTTTAAATAATTATTTCTCTGACACTGGTAAGTTCCTGTCCTGAAATGTTGGTGAATAGTATAACTAGTAAAACTCTAGCCCATTATTTTTTGAAAGTTGAGTTCAAGTGTATTACACAGTAAATATTTCTGTTGGATTCACTATAATTTTGATAAATTAAATATTACTTTACAGGGAGACAGTCCCTCCCATCTTCCAAATTCTAGCAGATTTTTTATAGTTATAGATAGAGTAACTTTTCTTAGAATGATAATTATGGCCAATAAAGACTTATTTTTTTGTAAAGTATGAAATTCTCTGAAGTTATTCTTCTGAAATAAGGTAAACACAGTTTGCAGCAGCTAAGAATATCATTATGACTGTATAGTTTATTAAAGGACTTTTGTGTGTCTGAAAATCATTCATTAAAAAGAGTGCTTTTGCTTAATAGGCTTAAAAAAGAAAAGAAATATCCTAGGTTGCCTCAGAATGTTCTTGAATTTTGTTAAAAAACATAAAAGGTAAATAAGAAACATGTGTTTTTAAAAACTTAAGGTAAAATATTGCTCTATAGGCATGCTGCATTATTTTGTTGTTGCTTTAAAATATAAGCTCCAGGTTATGATAATTACACATTTACCATCCTAAAAGTTCATGTGAAAGTATCTTTTTAATAGTTTCTTGAGATATCAAAATAGAGTTTGTTTTCCAGGCAAGAGAACAATATATGAGCCCATGTGGAGACTTGCTTCATCAGTAGTTTTTGATCCTTTCAAACCAGTCATCTTTGGTGTTGCCTTTTCTTGGAAACCTTAAGTTGTACTGATGGTAGCTGTAGGCTTCTTCACTTGTTCCTCCTGGTATTTTCCCTTCCAATTGTGAGAACCTGTAGTGCGCCATGGGCTTCTGACAGGAACGCTAATTAAGGATGGCAGAATTCAGACTTTAAAAGCCACAGTGAATAGAAAGAATTTGAAAGACTGGGACTCAGATAATGACAAGACTGTTCTTAGCTTTATAGTATTTATTAAAATGGCAGAGGCTGAAAAAAGAAATGAAATAATACTGTCCTGTCAATAGAGCAATAACAATAGCTGTTATTAATGCTTATCTTTTACCTATTGCTCTTTTTTGGTCATTTCTTGTAGCTGTGAATTGGAAATACTTTTGCCATGTTCAATTCAGTTCTCATGCATTTTTCCTGCAGTATTTAGGGTGATACGAATCATGGAAATGCAATGAAAATACCAATACAACTTATTGTCGACTAGTTTCCTTCAATATATGATCACTTTCCATTTTTGAGATCAAAGTTTTGCTACACACATTCATGAAACTCCCTTAATTTAGCTCAGACAAAAATAACCGAGGACCATTTTAGAATGGCGAAAATGTGGTTTAGACCAGTGGTACTATTTACTGAAAGAAGTGAAATAACAAGCTTGGAATAGTCTATTGGCCCTAGATATTATAAGAAGTTATAAAACAAAATAGTCATCCGTCTTTACAAATGTGAATAATACTAGATTCTCATTAAATCTCACAGGCTTAAAAACACCATCTTCAATTAATGCAAACAAATGCCTTATAAAGGAATCATTTATATGTGATGTAATAATCTTTACTTCTGCATTTCTTTTGAAAGAATTTCTAAGATATTATAAACTAAATTAGCACTCAAATATATTTTATTTTCTAATATCAACAAAATGATTTTCCTTTAAAAATCATTTTCCAATTATGAAACTAACAATTTTAGTCATGCTCATTAATCAAGAATTGATTAAGAATAAAGGCCATCATAATTATTTCTCACCGTCATAATAAATCGTTTCATGAAATTTTCTTAAATAATGTATTTTTGGGAGCAATTAAGGATGAACATAAGAAAACCACCCATTTTCTGAAAAAAACAAATGCAAATTTTTGAAAGTTTAGGACATGAGAATATTAGCCTTCATTCTGCTTGGAGGTGTTTGACCACGGCTTGGCTCTCTGCTTGGCAGATGGCTTGGTGTCCCTATGCCAGCTGTCAAATCAAAGACGTTGCTGGACAGTTACTTTAGAATAGATGTTCATGTGGTTCGATCAAGAGTAAAACAGAGCTGAAGAGGCAAAACACAAAATTTCTCTTCATTAAGAGCCTGTTTTTTTGTTTTAATGTACACTCTATTTTTCATCTTTAAATCACACTTTCAAGACTAGTGCTCCTTTTCATAATTTCTGGCATTGGTTTTACAATTCAAATAACTTGAAATTATCTGCAAATCTGTAATTAAAGTGCTCTTTAGGTATCTATAATGGGAGCTATCCTCATTAATACTGTGAAAGATTTGCTTCCTCTTAATGTTTCAATAAAATTCTCGGGAAGATTCAGAAAAACAATTAAAAAATAGTGATATTATAACTCTATAAATAGAGTTAAAAAGAGACTATATACCACAATTTCAGTAGTACATACACCAAATAGAGTTTATGGGAACAGATTGCTGTGATTGTATGTTTTTATGCCATAAATATAGGAAAATACTTCACTTTTGAATGCTTTCCTTATATTGATTCACTTTATGAAAATATTCCTATATTTTGGGCATCTATAATAAATTATTTATTAATTACACATAGCCATACATTCATTACTATTAATTACTCTTATTTGTTTCATTTTTATTTGCATTTGGTGAGGACTTTATTCTTGGAGTCTATTTTTCTTGTTTTAATAGTATTTTTTATTATTAACTATGATAATAGATTTATGCTCAAGAAGACCTTCTGTTTTTAGTTTTCCAATAAATTATTTTTCAAGAATGGACACTAAATACTATTGAAAACTTTGATCATCTATAGAGATTGTCATTAATATTCTTGTTGTACTTACTGCTATGATTAAGGTACTAATTAATTTCTGATTAGTAAAAATATTCTTATTCCAAGCATATGCTATTATTGGTTATGGTTGAAAAATAGTTTAATGGACTACTATAATTTGTTTGCTATATTGTGTTTAAGTATCTTCAATAGTGACTGTTCCACAGTTATAGTATTTAATCATTTTGCTAGTTTCTTATATCAGAGTTGTGCTAACTTCATTTAAAAAAGGGGGAAGTGGTTTCAAAGCATTTGCTATAGTCTAAAGAAGGTTATGTATCATAAGGTTATTTGTTTTATATTAAATATAAAATTTAAATATAAAGTTTAAATATAAGTATATAAAGTTTATAAGTATATAAAGTATACTTTACATATAAAGTATAAAGTATATAAAATATATAAAGTTTAAATATAAAAATGACAGTAAATAGTTTTTTCTGAAAATATTATTTAATAATCTTTATAATTTCTTTTATGGTTATTGACCTATCCATTGTATTAAATCTTTTTAAGCCAATTTTATGTTGTACATTTATCTATACAAATATATTCAAATTTATTAACATGAATTTTCACATAATATTACCTTATAAATTTTATAATCTGTATTTACTGAGTCTCTCATATAAAATCCTTTGGTACTTTAAAAAATTTTTCTCTTTTTTTCTCAGAGAAAAAATTTTTCTCTTTTCTTTAATGATCTTAAAATAAGATCATTAAAAGATCTTATTTTACTATTGTTGCTTTTACTAAAAGACATGTTTATAATTTAGCCATTTGCTTTTAATTATTTAATGATAAATTCATATAAAGCTAATTTTTCTCTGACAAATGCTTTGTAAACTATTTTTTAAAAATAAAAAATAGTATAGCTAATGGTTAGAAGAGTCTTTTGGAATCAAACAGAAGCCTTATCTCTAAAACCAAACTAGACTTTGCAATTCAAATAATGGTTATTTAATAGTTAATTTAAACAATATAATTTCTGAAAATTCTTTTTAACATCTACACATTTCTTTATATTGAGAGAATTTTAACTTAACTTTGGTTTACTGAACTGAGTGTTCCTGTTCTTTTTAAATGTCAACTTCCATATACTTGGGCCCTTTACTTGACTGGTGCCAATAAGTACTTGTTATGAAGTATATGTTTTTGCTAATTTTCATTCCATTCATAAATTTCATGGTGCAGTAGCTAAAATATAAAATTTTTTCAACTTTTTTTTTAGTGAAAACACATTTGATATATTTTCATTGATATGATTTTTGCTTTATTCTGGTTAGGCATTTTTATTTTCTACTATTTAGAGTTTACAAGACTATTCCCCACTTTATCTTTGTGATTTATTTTTATATGTTTATTTTTTGTCATGATGGGTCTAGGTTGGGGTTATTTTTAAATCTACTTGCCAGTTTTCTATAAAAATGTCATGAATTCCTCCTCCAATACTCTTACTAAGCATGGTCGCCTGTGGTGGCTCTTGGGAGCTCTGGGAAGCCGAGGAGGAAGAATAGCTTGAGGTCAGGAGTTTGCAAACAGCCTGAGCAAGAGTGAGACCTCTATCTCTACTAAAAATAGAAAAATAAGCCAGGCATGGTGGCGCATGCCTGTAGCCCCAGCTACTCGGAAGGCTGAGGCAGGAGGATCAGTTGAGACTAGGAGTTAAGGTTGCTGTGAGCTGGGCTAACGCCACAGCACTCTAGTCTGAACAACAGAGTAAGACTCTGTTTAAAAATAAAAAAAAAACGTTACCAAGCTTAAAAAAATCCTCTTAATATAAGAAGAGGTACAGATTAGCTATGAATTCCTGTTATGTGTTATGTCTTTGGAAGCATACCCTGAAGCCCTGTTCTCTTGCTGCAACCTGGCCTTGTTTCTTCTAGTCTCTTACACAGCCGTCTTCCGGGACTTTTTTTTCACTGTAGTGCTGGGAGTTGTGCGAGTTGTCTTTCCTTCTCTCCTATGCTAGAGCCACATTTCCTGGATCCTATGCTTTCATTTTTCCTGAATTATTTTCTCATTTTGTTAAAATACAGACTGTAATAGCATCCTGAGAAAGTTTAGTCCTTATATATCTAAAAACATTGCCTCCTGTGTATAGAATTACAGGTTGAATTCTTCAGGAGGCCCTGTTTCATAGTCTTCTATGCTGCAGTTGTTTAGAGGTCATTCTGATTACTAATCTTTTGTATATGGACTCTATTTTCCCTTCATACGAATGACTTCCAGATTGTCTTTTTATTTTGAAAGCTAAGGAACTTCACCACTGATATGCCCTGGTGTGTGATATTTTTAAAAATGTTTTTATAGTTAACATTCTCTAGAGTCTAGATTTGTGCTGTCCAATATAGTAGCTAATCACTATATATGACTATTGAACACTTGAAATTTGGCTAGACCGAATGGAGATGACTGTTAGTGCAAAAAAAAAAAAATACTGGCTTTCAAATACTGGCTTTCAAAAATATAAAAAAGAATGTAAAATATTTCACTTTTATATTGATTACATGGTAAAATGTATTCTTTTGAATATATGAGACTAAATAAAATTTATTGTTAAGATTAACTTCATCTGTCACTAACTTTTTATAATATGGTAACTAGAAAAATATAAATTATATGCATGGGTCCTATTTGTGGCTTGCTGCATTGTATTTCTATTCAACATCACTGAGCCACAATTTTGGTGGGCATATTTAATCCAGAAATTTATGTGCTTCAATTTTGATATATTTTCTTAATAGTATTTGATGTGATAATTTCCTTTTCATCATTTTTCTCATTGTCTCTCTCATTGGATGTATTTCGACGGATGTTAAACTTCTCAGTACCATGTAAACATTAGATGGGTTCTGTTTGTTTGTTTGTTTATTTGAAACATCAATGCCCAGGTCCTACACCTAGACGTTTTAATTGATGAAACCCCAGCATAGTGTTGTTCGAAATCTCCCTAGATGATTCTAGTGATTCTCTTTCAGTTATGTAATGAATAAATTCTGGAGACCTAATATACAGCATGGTGACTATAATTAATAATAATATATTGTATACTTGAAATTTGCTGAGAGAGTAGATCTTAAGTATCTTCACCACATACACTAAAAAGGTGATAATGTGAGGTGATGGCTATGTTAATTAGCTTGATTATACTAATCATTTTATAATGCATACATATATCAAAACATTACCTTGTACACCTTAAATGTATACAAATTTTATTTGTCATTTATGCTTTAATGCAGCTAGAAAAAAAAAAGAAGGGAAAATATGGGAAACTGATTTTTAGCTGATGCAAACTTTAATCTTCTGGATTTTAGCATAGTATTTAATGTCTGAATCCAGAGCAACTTGGACTCAATTTCTCTCACAGTTTTCTGCCAGGGTCAAGGCAGGGGAGAATGGGTAGTTCTCTAGAAATGGGTAGATGAGAATCTACCT
Source organism: Mirza zaza (assembly GCA_008750895.1). Taxonomy (NCBI): domain Eukaryota; kingdom Metazoa; phylum Chordata; class Mammalia; order Primates; family Cheirogaleidae; genus Mirza; species Mirza zaza. The sequence goes on along the minus strand of VSMD01061569.1, from coordinate 27,188 downwards.
AGTTTACTTCTTGGTACAAATTATAGACCTCTGGACAAGGACTTTTGTTGTGGAGAAGAACGAAATATTTTTTCAACTGTCTCTAGGGAACCAAGGATTCTTAGTTTTCTGTGGCCTTATATTTTAATGTCAATATTTTCAAAGTGATAGGTCAATTTCCTGATGAATTTAGGACATGTTACCCCTTAAATATGGCACCTTGGTACAGAGAAAACCCAGGAAGATCACTTTTTGACCTTCTCCTGCCATTCTCCCCCAAAGCAGGCCATAAAACTCTCATTCAAGAGGGACTCTCTGAATTCTCTGATTTTCCAGAGAAAATCTCTGAAATCATAAAGACACAGAAAAGGATCTGAACAAACAGGCCTTGCTAAGTTCCCCTTGGTTTATTACTATTAGATCATACCCTTTTGTTCTCTAATTAGATTTTTCCGCTCTGTCCATCTAAGCTTAAAAATATACAAGTTTACCTCTTTGTCTGGATCTTCATTTCTGAAGGCTCCCATCCATGTCACCTAAAACTTGCATTCAATAAACTTGTATGTTTTCCTCTTGTTAATCTGTCTTTTGTTAAGGGGTCTCAACCATAAATCTAGTGGTGGGTGAAAAAAGAATTCTTTCCTCTTCTACATTCCCTTATTGATTGCCTGATTCCAGCCATGTGAGTGAGCCCACTTGACACCCTGCCCTGCCAGTGGCAACACAATTGCAGTGGGGAGACATTGGCACTTCCCACATCTCTGTAAGAAGACATACTGAATTTTGGATCTACAGTATTCCATTCCAAGATTCCACTTGTTTTTAAATAAATTCATCAAAAACAGCCAGTTCCCTCTTTTTGCTCTGCTGATACAACATATTCAGCCCAGAATGTGCTTTATTTCTTAAGTATATTGAGGCTCTTTTTGATGCCATGTTCATGCCCCTGCTCCAGTGTTTTTATAACATTGCCCACAGCTACCCATTATCTTCCACACGAGTTTCTGTACGTATCTGAATTCCATGCCTATAACTTTTAGCAAGACTCTCTGTTACTCTTACTTTCACTGTTGTGAGTTTTTATCTTTGCCCATAGCTTCAGAACTACTTTGGTTGAGAGCAAGGAGAAGTAATACTAATGTCTGCTTTCCACCAATGATTGAGCTATATTATATTTGGTTTAGGAATAGGACTCTATTAGGTGAAGAAAGAATGAATAATTTCAGACAGTGGAGAAAGTATGTGTGAGGGCACAGACATGTGAAAGAGCTTCGAATATATGAATAACTTTAAGTAGTCTACCACTGATGTAGCAGTGTATGTGGGAGAGAGGTGACAGATGTGGGTGGGCAGGCATGCAACTGCAAAGCAGGAGGCCTTTGTAGATCTCATGAAGGAATTTTGTTTTTATGAATTTATAATGAGAACAATTCGAAGGATTTTAAGTATGTGAACAGCATGATCAAGTTGGGATTTTTAAAGATCCTTTTTGGTATTGGAGATGGAATTTTAGTTGCTGAGACAGGATTTAGTGAGAACTGCCAAGAAAATATTGCAAGAGCAAAAGCTGACGAGGTCTGAACTATGGAAGTATCTAAAGGGATATGGTGAAGGGAATCAGGTTTGCAAAATATATGGGGGGGAAATGAGGGACACATAGTTTGCAAATTGAACTTTCAGAAGAGGTCAGCGGTTAGGAAGACTTTTATTTTTCTCGTAGAGATGGCTGGAAATAGAGTTGAAGTAGAAAAGCAGAAATGGAGTAATACAAGATAAATTTAATTTAGAATATATTGCATTTAAATTTCTTGTGGTGTATTTATCTAGTTTACAATTAGATATGTAATTCCAGAGTTCAGGAGATTGAGCAGGGCTGGAGATGACATTTGGAGTTATCAAAAAAGGTGTTGGTTTGCCATCATGAATATTGGTGTGATTGTTCACTCAGAGAGCAAATGTATGTTTTTAGTGTGTTTACACCATTGCTCATTTCTTTCCTTTCCTGACACTACTTTTGTTGATTCTGTCCTAAAACTTAATGTTTCTGTTTGGCTTAACAAGCAATTATACATTTAGGGCTTTCCAGGACGATAAAAAGAGTTTGGGATAAAAAATAATAATAATGTCCTTTGAATCAGGTTCACAGGTCCTTCAGTGTATTGGGAAGAGGTGGTTGTAAGATGACAACCATGAGATATTCAAGAGCAGTAAGTCCTGAATTATGTCAGATACCTGCAGCCTAACTTCATTTCCTGATAGATATCTGATTCTCAGGTCCTGATCTCTGTGTTTTCAACTACAACTTGATTATTTGTCATTGATTTCTAATTACTTCTCTTCATTAGAGATTTATGGGGTATTCCTAATGACAGACTATACCCTGACTCCAATTAACCTCACCATAGTAACTCAAAAAGAAGTTACAGACATCTTTCCCTGGCAGAAAACACAGGTTTTGCTTTACTAGCATCACTAGACTCTGACTTTAGTACTATGCGGCAACTGATATAAAAAGAAACAAAACAAACAAAAAGCATGAGTTTCTTATCATTACATTGAGTAAATCCAAAAAAACAAAACAAAATGTTTTTTACCACTTCATCTGAGAACTAATAAGAAAGCCACGCCTTTGCCACATAGTTGTTTGGAAATATTTCATATTATATCGAGAATATTTTATGCTGCATTCAAATGTAATTAGAGACAGAGGCCATAAAATATTTATTTTCATCTATGTGACACCTTTATGTTCTTAAAAACATCAAAAATTTGTATTTGCTCTTTTGAACTTTTAAATTTCTAGTTGTTGGCAAGTAAAATATTCTTAGACCTTGGTCAGAAACAAAACATTACCTTCATAATGCAGCATGCACTTTCTATGCCCTGTAGTAATAGGATTCCATGTTCAATATTAGGTTATATCAGAATTTCAGAGTGTGCTCTACAGTTCTGATTGGTGTGTCATACAGGCACGCCCTAAAACTAAATAGATTTTAGAAAATACTTTGTGAAGCAAAGTTCATTAAGATTCTTTATCATAGAATATTTAATAAGTTAATATGTATGTTAACCCTCAAAGGTTTTCAGATATGTAGAATTTCCAAATATTTTTAATTTCAGGGTATTTTCTTAAAAATAAAGCCTGTGGTATAATTTCCCAGAAGACTACATGATGAAAAACACTAGGTTAGACTATAAAGACTTTGAAGCTCTAACTAATATTTATGATAGAATTTACTTAATATCTGCAAATCCATGAACTTCTTACCATACCAACAATTAGCAGAAGAGCAAACCATTCCTACAATTAGTTGACACTTGGTGTCTGAATTTAATATCTAACTGAAAAAGGGCTTTTAGTAAGATTTGAAAGTTGAAGGGACACATGGACGTGAAAATCTAGGTTTGAATCCTGAGCCTGCCACTTAGTAGTTGATTTACCTTAGGTAAGTCGCCATAACTTTAAAATGGGGATAATAATAATGCATAACTGAAAGTTTGTTTCTATTAGAGATAAAAATTTGCAAACTATATAACCTAGTTCTTGGCATAAAATTTCAGTAAGTGATCATTTTTAATGAGCACAAAGTCATCTAAAAATTAAAACATAATAAATAGTGCTATTATTTACTATTTTCCTCCAGGGCTTTCTAATATGTTTGTTAACATCTTCCTCTTAACAGCCATCATTCTTCTTCTTCAGGCAAAGTACCAATGAACTTCTCTATACCCTTTCTCAATTAATTTCTCTTGCTTGAAAACTCTTACTTGTCTCCATTTATCTAATTCACATTCATTCTACAATCCCTTTTTCTGATGTCTTTTATTCTAGGATGATTTATCTCACTACCTTAGGACATTTTTACTTTCCTTTCTCTGGCATCTAATAGCTTTTTTATCTATACAATTTATTCCTCGGGCACTTACATGAAAAACTTCTATTATTAGTTTACATTTTTCTGTACAAGTTCTCTATTCTCAGCTTGATTAAAAGGTGCTTGAGAGAAGCAACTCTGACCTAAAGCAGAGAATTTTCTTTTAAATGACAAGTACTCAATAAGCATTTTTTGATTTTATTGATTACAAAGGGCAGCAGCTGAAAGATAAACACAATTCATCAAGGGAAAAAAGAACTCTCAGCAGATACATGCAGTTAACTGCTACTGATTATTGATGAATAATCCTCATTGCACGAGATCTTTTTCATGTGACTGTTTTACATGCATATTCAGAAACATTGAAGCAGTCGTCAGTGTTTGATTAACTTTTGAGTGGGATGGGGATAGGAAGCCAGTTAGAATTTAGTTCTTTGTTATAAACCATTTTTCTATCAATGTGTTTCCACCCTTTTTGGAGAAACATAAATAGAACTAGGGCATGGCCAACACTGGATCCTCCAAACTCAAATTGTTACACTGAATTAAAAGAAACAAAATACTAATGATTAAAAACTCTACTTTTCAATCATTTGGAAAAGCATATATTCCTTTTTTTGGTTTGTTCTATCTTTCTCTCATACATTCAAATTTATCCAATCTTAAAATAGCAAGAAAATACCTAAAGGGAGAATATTGAAGAAAAAACATTCAACCTCATTTCTCATACCAAAATTTGTTTTAGAAGATCCTTAAAAATAATCTTAGGAAAGGGAATGCCATTCTAAGCAAGATATGAATCCAGAGTGATAACCAGCAGTAATTATATCTAGATAGTTTTTCACAATTTATAGGAATAAAGTTTGTTTCCTAACTTAGGTCCCCATGTCCTTGTATCCCCCTATCTTTCTTGTTGCACACTCTTTTTTTCTATTTAAGTCATACAGAGCTATTTATGCTTTCCAGCATCTGCATGAATCATTTTCTTTCTCCAAAATATTTCCCTCTACCCCACTTCTCTGTTTACCTCATAAATTCTCTTTGTTGACTGCATATTTGACCAGCTACATAATTTTCATTCCCAGTGCAAAATGAAAATGAAGGATTTCTTGTTTAAAAATTATTAAACATTTCAAAAGGGCACCACCAGATCTTATTACCCAAGTTCAGGGCCCTTTGAAGTGTTGGACCTCATACAACTCCACAGGTCACAGACCCATGCAGCTGACACATCACACATTATCATCACCTAGGTCCTAAGAAGTGTTTTTTGTTTTGTTTTTGTGGGTTTTTTATTTTTAATAATGATGCTAAAATAACCCCCAGATATCCTGGCTTAGAATCTCTGTGGGTGGAGCCCATGCCTCAGTTTTGTAATTTTAATTATAAAAAATAATTAAATTTATTTTAATGTACAGCTAGGGCTGAGAACCAAATTTAAAGGCTGTTTCCTTGTGACTTTGTGTTGTACTTAACAATTTACTTTTCTGCCCATCTCACTAGACCATTGTGCTCCTTAAGAGCAGATACATGTCATGTCTCATTTGTCTTTTCATCTTCATGACATAGAACAGTGCCTGGAATATTTTGGATATATATTAAATTTCTATTAATTTTTTTTAATGAACGAATGATTAACTAGATAGATACTAATATGACCTCATTGTTCATTTTACAGGGAATAATCAAGGAGAAAAGAAAGTAAAGGCAGACTTCTTAGATGATAATTTGAAAGTGAAAAGAGAATGCTCTTAGAAAAAAATAGAATAAAATAAAATATGAGATTTGAGAAATTATATATAAAGTTATTAATTTTTTTTATTGAAGGTGATTGAGACACACAATAATCCCCATAGTTCTGTGCTTGAAGGGACAATTACTAAACTTTCATTGTTGCAAAAAAGCACAAATAATGCAAAGAGATGGAAGAGTGTTTAGACAGAATTATGGAGAAATAATCATTCCCTGCATACATATCTCATAGCTGAATAGTAGGAGAGTAAATTTGTGGTGGAAGACTTTTTCTAGAACTACAGAGCTTGTGAACAGGACCAGAATTGGAAATGATGAACCATTTTTAGCATTGGTTTTGTTTGATAAAGTTAATAGAATGAATATAATTATTCATAGGTACTAGCAAAGTACAATCCTAAGCATTTGCTAGTTTTAAATAGTTGGGCCTGGATTTTAACATAGTGTACGATAGTTTCCATTATATTACTCTGCTAGATGTTTATACTCAATCTAAAAGTATTATATATCTAAATAACTCATAGTTATATTTTATATGTAGCATACCATAGCAATTTGGGGAGGCACGACCTGTTTAATTTTTTTCTTCTTGGCACAGTGTTTGGCAAGCTAAGGCCAGAGAGCTGGCTGTGTATTTTTATTTTGTTTTGCTGTTTATTGAGGCAAAGTAAACATAATGTAAAAATCATCATTTTAACCAGTTTAAAGTGTACAATTCAGTGGCTTTTCATACATTCACAATGTTCTGCAAAGATCACCACTCCCTAGTTTCAGATCATTTTCATTATCACAAAAGGAAAGCTGTATCCATTAAGATTTAAGGAATTCACTAATTCACTGCATTCCTTTTTACCCCCAGACTTGGCAAGCACTTATCTGCTCTCTATCTCTATGATTTGCCTATGATGGATATTTCTGGATAATAGAATCACATAACATGTGGCCTTTTGTGTCTAGTTTCTTTTACTTAGCATATTTTCAAGGTTCACTTATACTGTGGCATATATCAGTATTTCATTCTTTTTTATGACTAAATGATACTCCATTTACATATATACATCAATTCGTTTATCTATTAATCCATTGATGGACATTGAGGTTGTTTTCCAAATTTGGCTATTGTGAAAAGTTCTGCTATGCACATTTGTTCAAAAATTTTTGTTTAAACATCAATTTTTAATCCTCTTGGGTATATACTTATGAACATAATTGCTGAGTCATATGATAATTCTATGTTTAACTTTTTGAGGAGCTGCCCAATTGTTTTCCATAGCAGCTACACAATTTTACATTCCCACTAGTAATGTACAAAGGTTCCATTTTCCCTATATCCTTGCCAACACTTATTTTTATTTTTTAAAATTATAACCATAGTAGTCGATGTAAAGTTATATCTCATCGTGGTTTAGATTTACATTTTTCCTAATGACTAATGATGTTGAGCATCATCTTATGGGCTTGTTGTCATTTGCATGTCTTATTTGGAAAAATCTGTGAAAGTCCTCTGCCCATTTTAAACCTGTATTGTTTGTCTTTTCATTGTTAAGTTGTAGGAGTTCTTTATATACTATAGGTAGTAGAATGTTATCAGATATTCACAATATTTTCTCCTACTCTTTGGATTGTCTTTGCATTTTCTTGGTAGTTCCTTTCATGCATAAAAGTTTTCACTTGTGATAAAGTACAGTTTATCCATATTTTTCTTTGGTTGCTTGTACTTTGGGTGCCATATCAAAGAATTTATTGCCAAATCAAAAGTCATGAAGATTAACCCATGTTTTCTTGTGAGAGTTTTATAGTTCTAACTTTTACAATTGGGTCATTGGTCAACTTTGAGTTAATATTTTCTGTATGGTTTGAGGTAAAGATTAATTTCATTGATGTGCATGTTGGCATCTAATTGTACCAGCACCATTTGTTGAAGACACAATTATTTCCTTTCACTTTGTTGAAGATTTTTGCATTTATATTTTAAGGGATATTACTCTATAGTTTCCCTGTGAAGTCTTTTCTGGTTTGATATCAGAGTGATGCTGGCCTCATAGAGTGGATTAGGAAGTATTCACTTCTATTCTACTATTCAGAAGAATTTGATAGGGATTGATGTTAAATTTTTAAAAATTGGTACATTTTACCAGTGAAGTCATTTGGTTCTGGACTTTTCCTTATTTGAAAGTTCTCGAATACTGATTCAAATCTTTATTTGCTCTAGATGTATTCACATTTTTATTTCTACTTGATAATTGTGTCTTTCCAGTATTTTGTCCATTTCATCATGGTATTCTAACTTGTTGGTGTACAATTATTCCTATGATTTTCCTATAAACCATTCTATTTCTACAAGATTGATAACAATGGCTTTTTTTTAATTTGAGCTCTTTCTACTATTTTTTCTTGATTGGTCTAGCTAAAGATTTGTTAATTTTGTTGGTATTTTCAAAGAACTAACTTTTGCTTCCATTGCTTCTATTTTTTTTTTTCTGTTCTCTATTTTATTTATTTCCAAGGCAATCTTTCTTTTTCTACAGGTGGGTTTACTTTGGCCTTATTTTTCTTGTAAATTTAGGTTACTGATTTGAGATCTTTCTTTCTTAATGTAGGCATTTACAGCTATAAATTTCTTTATAGGACTGCTTTCACTGCATCTATTAAGTTTTAATGTGTTCTGCTTTTGTTTTCATTCATCATCAAGTATTTTCTCATTTCCCTGGTAGTTTCCTCTGTGACTCATTGGTCTCTTTCTTAGGGACAGTTTCTATTAATTTTTTTTTTCCTACAAATGAACTATACTTTCTCATTTGCATATTTCATAATTGTTTGTTGAAAAATAGACATTTTGAATATTATAGCAACTCTAGAGATTAGGTTCCCTCCTACCCAGCCTTCTTTGTTGTTGTTATTGTTACTGCTTATTATGGTGGTTATTTATTTGTTTAGTGACCTTGCTAAACTAATTTTTTAAAGTCTGTATTCTTCGTCGTGAGAGGCTACTGAAATCTGTGTTTGTTAGGTTAGTTGTCCTCTGCTAATGTGACAAAGATTTCCTTAAGCTCCTGGAACAAAACAAAAACAAAACAAAACAAAACTTCTCCCTATCTTTGTATTAATAGTTTGGCTCTTCATGGGGGCACTCCTTCCCTGTTTAGCCATAGAGTTAACAATTCTGCCCTATTTTTCTCTCCTGTTTGCATAGAGCCTGAAGTCTAGCCAGAGAAGAGCTTAGGGTCTTCCGGGTGTTCTCAGGTCTTTTCTGAGCATACCCCCCCCCCCATATGTGCATGGATTTCTAGATTCCCTTGAATATACAGGAACTTTTCCCAGCTCTTATTCCCCCTACTATTTCCTTCCCCAGTCTTTTATATCTCAGGCTTTTTAGCCAATCTATTTCTTGCCCCTGCTTTTATCTCCTGCCCAGAGACCACACCTGATACATTTGACTTTAAATGCTCTTGAAAAACACCACCTGTGAAGCAGCTGCAGCCCTGGGGACACTCCTGTGTAGGTGAAACAATGGCAAATCCTTGTGCCCATCCTCTGGAAGCCACCACACAGATTAAAACAGACAACTACAGTTCTTTGCACATAAGGTTCATACTGTTTTCTGTGGTATTTGTGATCTGCACCAGGAATGCGTGCTGCGTCTTCAAGACTGCTGTGCAACCAGGGAGTAAAAGATAGTAGTAACAGGATAAATTAATATGCCACAGAGCTCTCCCACCAGAATTCTGCAGTTTTTCTCTTCACGAAACATCCCCTGGTTGTTATAAGTTTTTATTAGATTTCAGACTTACTAAAAAATTGATTCTGATAGTTTTTGCCAGTTTACTCATTGCTTCGGTGGCTACTTTTAATCTATAATGACAGAGTTAGTTGTAACTGGATAGTCTGTAAAGTAAAAAATATTAACTATGTGGTCTTTAAGGGAAAATTTTCAGACTTCTGTTCTACGACTCTGTATGCAAAATTTATGTAAAGGCTGGGGTGCGGTAGCTCATGCCTATAATCTCAGCACTCTAGGAGGCTGAGATGGGAGGATCGCTTGAGCCCAGGACTTTGAGGTTGTAGTGAGCTAGGCTGACGTCAACCACTGCACTCTAGCCCAGGCAACAAAGCTAGACTCTGTCTCAAAAAAAAATTTACCTTAAAATATTTGTTTCATGAATGCATGCGTGGATGAATTGGTGGATGAATGAATGGACAAATACATAAAAAATATCTTACATTTATATTTTAGCATGAGGTAATCAAATGTGGATATCTACATGCACTGTGTTAAACTTCAGATAAAAACTTAGAATTATATTGTTTTAAAAGAGCATGGAAATTCATTGATCATCTTTGGAGTTGCCTTTTTCACTAAGAGGTCACTATTTCATACAGGAATGGTGGTAGCCCATTAAAACCAATAAACATTCCAATTGAAAACATTTGTATTGGGGATTATTTCTATGATGTTGATAAGTTGTTCTCCGTCTCTTGGTCACGCCATACACGTCATACACGTCACGTTCTAACTCTTTTCAGAAGTGGCTGCTTATTAGAATAGCAAGTTCATAATTTCTTTGTTAACGAAACATTTATCTTTGCTGAAAATCTCCATTTATTCTGCTTATACTTCTCCATCAGCATTAATGAGATTTTTTGACTGTTTTTCATCATTCAAGAAGAATACCTTCTACCTATAATAAACTTAAACTTACTGACAAAATTTTATCTAATAGGAATCTTTAGTTTAGTTGCCTGAAATGAAATAAAAGTGATATTAAGCAGAGTTGAAAAGAATATTAGGATAAGTAATTAATTCTTGCTGACTTACACTGTCTAGTAAAGGAAACTAATTTTTAGCCTCAGGGCTTAGATGGGAGCAGGACAGCAGGAGAGGATTTGGGAAAATTTGAATAAAGCATGGTCTAAGTAGAAAGAGCAGAAGGATTATCCTTTGTTCCATCACCTTAGTATTGCTATTCATGGTAATGTCCTTTCATCCTTAATGTCTCTTTTAAAAGTGTAACTCTCTACTCCTCATTCTCTTGAGCATTCTTTAAACAACTCAGAGTAAGATGTGGAGGTCTGCTCTATTTATTTATTTATTTAGTTAGTTAGTTAGTTAGTTAGTTAAAGTACCAGTTCTACAGTTTTTATGACCCAACTCACATTCCTCAAGAACCAACTTCATCACTGCCCTACCCTTCTTGCTGCCCATTCATCAGTCTTCTACCTTCAATAAATGTCTTAACATCTGTCTTGATTTCCACACTCTTTGAGAACCAAGCTACCCTCTCATTATTTATAATTTAATTCCTTCAGTATGAGGGCGGTGATAGGTTATAGAGTCTGTGAACATAAGTCTCAGAAAATAGAAGGAAATAAATTATTCTTGGGAAAATATGAACTGCTCAATTTTGTTTTAATCTCCATAACCTTATTTGAATCTTATGTTATCATTATCATAATCATTATGTCTTTTTCATTTGGCCCATAGGAATTCTATTTTTAAAAAGAGGGTTTTTAAAGAAAAATTAAGTGCCATTATTAATAACTGTATTTCTTAAATGCTTTGATACCCATAAGCAATTTTAATTTCAGCTAGTTGCCTCAAACCAATTTTAAGAGTTTTTTGTTCATAAGGATGAATTCAGAACCAGACACAGGTTAGCTGAATATCCCTTTCTATTTTCCCGAATAAATGTTTTGAAGACCACAGTGTCATATGTTCTGAGATTCACCAGAATGCTCTAAAATAAGACACACAGTACTATTTCTCAAAAATGTAGTCTGTGGAAATATTCTACTTCTGATAATTAATAAAGCAAAGTAGACATGTACATAATAGTAAAGGATAATATAGAATAGGTAGAGATTTGAAATTCATCACTAGATTAGGGGTCCCATAATGGCAGGGATTTTCTAACTTGTTTTGTTTCATACTGTTCATTGTATACCTACCACCCAGAATAGTCCTTGGACAGAGTAGGAGTTTGCATATGTATAAGTTAGTTAGTTAAATCTTTTCATTGTAATAGGGGATATTTTATACATATAACATTAAAATTAATTTGTATCTTTATGTCCTTGTGTTTTAAATAGTGTGGGTAAGACAATGATAGCTCAGGGTTAACATATGAAAAAGATAATTAAGCCCTATGTAAGAGCTGAGAGATAGATGAATTATATGCTTTTAAAGATTATAAAAAGTTTTATTATATTTAAATAAAACATTTTGTTCCCCTCAACCTGAAAACATATTTCACTTTTTCAGAGCTTCATTTTGAGTTCATTCTGTGCCAACTCCCAGTCTAATGCAGATAAAAAGACATGAGTTATTGGATTCCTTAAAACTGGGGTTGATAGTAGAAATGCTGACAAATCCTTATTGCAGATGCCATTGGAATGAAGTACCTTTACCTCTAGCAAATGCTGATGTGGAGATTTAAGACTATATGAGAAATCAGTAAAGTTTCCCAGGAGAGTTTTATCATATTATTCATTGAACTCAGTATGTGATACAGTAATTGCTTCTGGTACCATTTTTCTTTTTATTACATGAGGTTATTATTTATCCTGTGCCATGTGAAACAGAAAAAGAGAGTTTAAAGGAGAGTCATAACTTGATGTAAAACTATCTTGTGACACAGTGTAGCTGGAGATAGGAATCACAGCATGAAAACTGTGTCTTACTTATTGGAATTAAATACCAGAAGAATGATGTTTGACATTGTAGAGATCCATTAATAATAAAAAAATGCACTCAGACCACATATATTTTTTCTAGTGATGTGCAAACCTGTTTAATATATATATCTAAGTAGGCTTTTTAATCTCACAGGGCTCAATAAATTTGCCTATGACAGAAGTTTTCTTATTTACTTATAGATGAAGGAAATAAAATTAATAGGTGGGATGGCTAGTAGTCTATGTTGTATTAATAAGATTTAAATAGCATAATAATTTTACAGTTATTTTGTTCTGTTTTCATTCTTTATACACATATATCCCTCATATGCCTCACATACTCCTAACCAATCACTAACTTCCATCATATTATTCCCAGTGTTCAAGTCAGATTATGTGAAAAATATACCATAAATATTTTGGAACAAAATTTAAAATAAGACAATAATTTAATAATGCAAACAAAAAATAGTATTTTTAGAAACTCACATATTGCTACCTAAATCTGATGGGCTTAATATGTGCTATTTTCATAAATTCATATAATAATTGTATGTTAAAAAGATATGCTATTATTAGAAAAGAGATAATTTGTCATTTAGAAAATTCATTTTCTGCATTACATATTTACTTGTTTTCTTCTATAATGTATTGTCTTCTATAGTGTTGCCTTGATTGTATTGTTCAATCAATATCATTTTGCATGTAAAATAATACAGTCCAGTGATAATCTCAGTTGATTAGAAAAATAATAATAAAGCCATACAACAGGTAATCAATTATCTAATGAGCTGTGTACAGTTTTTCATTTAGAAATGATCACTAAAGATTATTTAATAGAGGAAATATAGTGTGGTGAAAAGTGGTCCAGGCATCTGCCTGAGTTATGTCTGACTGTTGACCTTGGGCAAAAAATACTTAGGACCTGTCCTTTCAGTTTCTTCATTTGTAAAATAGAAATAATAATATTATCAACCTCACTAGTAGTTATGGAAAATAAATAAATTAATCCAAGTAAAGCTTGGGGTTTGCCGCATAGTAAGTGCTTGAAAAATATTAAGTAGTTCTATTGTATATTCCATGGAGCTTGACAAATTGTCAGTCTTTGTTGTTCCTTTTAAATAAAAATTCATACATCTATTTATTTATACATCATAAACTAAATAAAGCCACAGTGTAAAGTCACTAGTGTTAATCTACTATACCTACATGCTTCATTTGATCCCCATTCTACCAACCCAGAATTCTCTGGCTGTCCCCTCCTCTGCATGGGGATATGGTACTCTTCTCAAGTCCTAAACCCTCTGTACATGGCTTAGAGGCCTGAGGATTTGTTCCACCATACCTGAGTCCCATAGGGGAAATTACTTGTCTCAATTTTTTTCCCTTCAAGTTCAAGTTACCCTGGATTCCCCAGTTGACCAGAGCAATCCGCTTCTATTTGATTCACTTCAGCAGTCATTTTATTTGTAAGCCTGCTATGTGCCAAGTAATGTTTGTGCTTTTGGTGCAAAGTTAAGTAATCATCTTTCTAGATATCACTCATGCCTAGTTCAGAAGATGTGAGTGTATGTGTGTGTGTGTATATATATATATATATATATATATATATATATATATATATCAGCTTCTTACCCTTCTATTATAACAAAGGCTTGTAAACTATGACCTATGGAAATGTGTTATCTAACTTGAAAGGCTAGCAAGCCAGGAAGAGTAGAGAGAGAAATGCGTATAATAACCCTGTGGGTAGAAGGGCACTACATCTCTCATATTTTTAGTACTCTGTGTGCCTCTGGGAATAAATTTTATATGTGAGCTCCTGGTACATAAAAAGTAGACAGGATTCTAACTATCCTTTAACATATGGTAAGCACAAATATCTAGCTTTGAATGTAGTTACAGATTAATTTCTGATTCCTGTATGTTTGATCTAATTCCATTTAAAATTCCAGCATATTTGGTTTTCTCCCATGTAATCTTATGGTATAGAAAGCAACATAAAATAGTGGGAAAAGTATGTATTGTGGAATTTGGAAAACCTAAGTGCAAACTTCTTCTTTGACTCTTCTTAGCTATGTGATCTGGGAAAACCATTTAACCTTTCCAAACATTTTAATGGCAAATGGAGAATGGCACCAATAAGATTCCACTGGAGTGTATGAAAAGATGTTCAGCATCATAAGGTATTAGGGGATTGCAAATTATAACAACAGTGAGTTACCACCACATACCACCACATAGGATGGCTAAAATCCAGAACACTGAACACCAAATGCTGGTGAGGATGTGGCACAACAATAAGTCTCATTTCTTTCTGGGGAGAATGCAAAATGATACAGCCACTTTATAAGATAGGTTGAGTTTGGCAGTATCTTTCAGTCTGGCAGTTTCATATAGTAAGCATATTCTTACTATATGATCCTGCATATTCTACTATATGATCATGCACCAAATGAACTGAAAACTTATGTCCATTTAAAAATTAAAAAAAACAGCACAGGGATGTTTATAGTAACTGTATTTATAATTGCCCAAATTTGGAAGCATCCAAATTTTCTTTAGTGGGTGAGTGGACAAATAAACTGTGATAACAGTTTGATATTCACATAATGTAATATTATTCAGCACTAAAAACAAATGAGCTATCAAGCCATGATAAGACATGGAGTAAACTTAAAGGCACGTTACCAAGTGAAAGAAACCAATCTGAGAAAACCACATACATAGAGGAAATTCAAATGCATATTGCCAAGTGGAAAAAAAATCTCGAAATGCTACATTCTGACTATGTGGCATTCTCGGAAAACAAAATTCTGGAAATACTAAAAAGATTTATGGTTGCCAAGAATTAAAGTGGAGGAAGGGATGAGTAGATAGAGCATGAAGGATATTTAGGGCAGTGAAATTATTTTTGTGTGATACTACAATGGTGGATGTATGTAATTATACATTTGTCAAAACAATACCAAGAGTGAACTCTAAACTGTGAACTGTGGGTGACAATGATGTGCCAATGTAGGTTTATCATTTGTAATGAATGTCCCTATTTGGTGCTGGATATTGACAGTGGGGAAGATGGGAGATCTCTGTACTGTCCACTCAATTTTTTCTGTGAACTTAAAACTTCTTGAAAAATAAAGTCTAGTTTTAAATATCCGTGGAAAATTATCAGGAAGCTGAAATAATAAAATTATATTAAGAAGCTGATATTTGTCAGATTACTTTTAATTAATTCTCCAAACAACTTTAAATGCATTATTAAATACATTCAGAGATAAGAAAATTGAGGTTGGATGGAGTGGCTCGCACCTATAATCCTAGCACTCAGGGAGGCTGAGGCGTGCGAATCATTTGAGCTCAAGAGTTTGAGACCAGCCTGAGAAAGTTTGAGACCAGCCTGAGCAAGAGGGAGACACTATCTCTACCAAAAATAGAAAACATTAGCAGGGCATGGTGGCACATGCCTGTAGTTTCAGCTACCCAGGAGGCTGAGGCAGCAGGATTGCTTAAGCCCAGGAGTTTGAGGTTGCTGTGAGCTAGGCTGATGCCACTGTGCTGTAACCAGAGCAACAGAGTGAGACTGTTTCTAAAACAAAAAAAAAAAAAAAAAGAGAGAGAGAGAGAGAGAGAGAGAGATAAGAAAATTGAGACTTCACTAATTTATCACTAGTTTATTCAATTAATATTTACTGAGCACTTAGTATGTTCCAGGTATTAGGCTCTGTGGTGTTATATATATCATATATATACATAAAAACAATATATATGCATGCTATAATATTAATATATACATTTATATATGCACATATATTAATGTATAGATTATATACACACACTGTGTATATTTAAAAAATATATATATATATATATTTTGATCTACAGTTCCTGGCTCATAACTTTCATTGACCTTGTTATAGTCTTTTGTTATAATGTTGAGTGTATCAAGCCTCAGAGTAGCCTCAGGAAACAGAATCTTCTCCTGCCCTCCTTTTAGCTGCCCCAAGGGAGGACTCTAATCTTCCTTGCCTTTCAGATTGTGGGTCATGAGAGGGTCCAGCCCAATTCCCAGGAGGCCAATTACATATTAATGGTTGTCCTTAAGAAGCCTAGATGACTGGGTTCAGAGAGCTTACAGACAGCTGAACACAGAGTTTCCTGGACGATGGCTCACCCAGGGAAGCCCTGTGCTCCTTCCCCCATACCTTGCCCTATGGCATCTCTTCATATGTATCCTTTGAACTGTCCTTTATAAGAAACTGGTAAACCTAACTGTTTCCCTGACTTCTGTGAGAACCCAAGCAGCAGGGGGCGTGGGGCACGTGTGGGAACCTCAACATGAGGCCACTTAGAAGTTCCACACAGCTGGACTTGTGTGGACTTGCAACTGGTGTCTGAAGGGAGTGGGCAGTTTTGGAAACTGTGCCCTCACACTGTGAGATCTGATGCTTTCTCCAGGTGGATAGTGTTGGAATTTGAATTAGAGGATGCCCAGCTGGTGCCTGCTGTTTGATGTGGGTGGGGGGGAAATCCCTACATTTGGTCACAGAAGTTTTCTGTATTGATGATTGTTGTAGTATAAGAGCAGAAAAGAAACACTGAGAGTTTTTTCAAAACAGCATGAGTTCATATGGATGTTACATGCCAGGAAAGACAATCAAAACACCAGTAGTAAAAGAATAAATAAATAATTGAAGATGAATTAGGTACCATGAGAAAGTAAATAAAATTTGAGATAGAGAATAACAGAGAAGATTCTCTTTAGATAAGGATGTCAGGAAAGGTTTTACATTTAACTTGAGCCTGAAAGGAAGGAAGGGAGCTCACCATTTGAAGAGCATTATAAATATATATACGTGTGTGTGTGTGTGTGTGTGTGTGTGTGTGTGTGTGTGTGTGTAAAAGGACTTTGAGGCAGAAAATAGCTTAGTATTTGAGGAACTGAAAGAAACAGCATATCTAGACTTTAAGATGAGGGATAGGTAGATTTTAAGGGATAGGGATTTTGGGAAGGGATAGGTAGATTTTAAGTCCTTATGATAAATATTCTATTCATTTGGCACAGCTTTCTTGAGCATCAACTGATTGCCAGTGATTTTTCTGTGCACTGAGATAAATTAATGAACATAATTTCTAAGGTCTTCATACTCATGGGTTTACATTGTAATAAAGGGAGAAATATAAATGAATATATCAAAAGTAAAGAGGTGGGTGTGATGGCTGAGGGCATGGTAGCTCACACCAGTAATCTCACTTACTCCAGAGGCTAAGGTGGGAGGATCCCTTGAGGCTGGAATTTCAAGACCAGCCTGGGCAACATAGAGACCTCATCCCTAAAAGTAAGTAAGTAAGTAAGTAAGTAAATAAATGAATGAATGAATGAATGAATCTTCAGATAGAGTAAGTGCTATGAGAAAAACACAGAACAGAAAAACAATGGAGAGCAACTTAGAAGGCCGAGGTAATTGATACATAGTGTGGTGTCTCTGAAGAGGTGATAGTTGAGCAGAAACTTGAATAATGAAAAAGAAACAGCTCTGTGAAGATCTTAGAATAGATCCTTCTAGGCAGAAACGAAAAAGAACAAAAACAAAAGACAATGCAAAGATCTTCCATTAGAAATGAGTTTGGCAATTTTGAAGAACAGAAAGAAGCCCAGTGTGTCTGGAATACAATGAGAGACTAGGGGAATGGAAAGCTAAGGTCAAAGAGGAAAGTATGCAGAGCCTTGAAGACCAGTGTAAACCGTTTTTATTGTATTCTAGTTTTAATGATAAGCCACTGTTGAGTTTTAAACAGATACATGATAAAAGCAGATTAAATCTTTACAAAATCATTGTGACTTTCTGTGGAGAATGAACTGTAGGACATATAAGTGCAAGAAATGAGAGGTAGGTGGTTACTATAGGAATTCAAATGGGAGATAAAGGTTACATGAACCATAATGGTAGCAAGGGCAGTTTAAATAATTTAGTGGGTCTAGAATATGTATTGATGGTAGAACTTGCAGTATTTCTAAAGGATAGGTCAGAGAATTTGAGAATAATTCCTTGGCTCTTAACTTGATCAATTTTGTGAGTTGCAAAGTCCTTTACCAAGATGAGAATGATTGGTAGAACATTGGGTTTTGAGACACACGGAAAGGAAGTTGAATGCTATTCTAAATGCATTGGGAATCTATTAGATGATTTGGAGTAGAGGAGGGGAGTAAATTCAATGTATGCTTCAGTAAGATTTCTTGTGCTTCTCTGTAGAGAATGAGCTAAAAGAAAGGAAAGTAAGGATGATGCCTCAGTGACTCATTTGAGTAGCTGTGTAAATGATGGTGCCATTTTCTGAAAGCAGAGAAAATTGAAAAGGTGCACAAGTTTTTGGGAAAATAAGAATTTCACTTGGGGCATGTTAAATGTGAGATGTCTGTAAGACATAAAATTATGCTGACAAGTGCTCCTGGATATGCATGCCTAAGACTCACAAGGAGAATTCTGCATCAAATATATAAATTTTCAACTCATTAGCATAAAGATGTTATTTAATTTGATGTGTGTGGGTCAGATCAACTAGCGATAAAATTTAAGAAAAGGGGATAGGGTTCATAATCAAATCTTTAACATCAACATTTAAGTGAGAAATTGTAATAACATACCATAGGCCAGATAATAAAAAGAGATTAGGATGGGGTTGATAGATAGTGGGAAAATGTGAGTTTACTGAAAGTTCTTTGTGATAGTGATGAATTTAAGTATGGGTGTGATTAAACACTGAGTTGGAAAAATAAAAAAAGACTCTTCCCCCCACCATAATATTCTGAAATAAAAAATAAATAAACAAATAAAAAAATCCTAAGGCAGAGGTAGCTAATTTTCTGACAGATGCAGAAAGCAGTTGTGATCATGGGAAAGAGACTACATTTCAATGAAGAAGAAAATTTGGTAATGAGGAGGCAAAAGGATTAAAAGATCAGCCATGTTGTATGCTTCATATAGGTAGATTTTGAATATATGGAGAATGAGGATAAGAGTTAGAAAAGAGAGCAAAATTGCCATCCAGTAGTTAAATATTTGAAAAGTAAAGGCTTCCTTTCTCACTTAGTGAATCTTCTGAATCAGATTTCACTGGATGACAGCAACTGTAGGTAGCCTGGTATAGTGAGTAGCATGAGTCTCAGAGGAGCAGAAGTTACTGCACAAGGCAGGGGAACAGATGGTCTGGGGGCAGCAATGAGGGGCAGTAAAAACAATGTGCCTCTGTCCTTGAGAGATGTAAAGATAACACTGAAGATAGTCTCTGAGAAAGAGGGCTAAGGCTAAGCAGTGTCTTCAGGGAACAGCCCGGTAAAGCAGGAAAGAAAAAGGTCGTTCTAAAAATTAGATGAAGATACAGTGCAGTGTGCTAATCTCTGAACTGGACTTTCTTGACACACAGCGGCTGTATTTAGGAGGGTCAGAATAACTGGAGGTAAGGCTAGAGGTATGTGAAACAGCACAGGGATAAGTTAGGTCAACAGGTATGGAAGGACAATAGGATTAATCTTGATTATTTCTGAGGAGAGTATGAGTGAGCCAACTTGAAGTCATGTCCAAAACTCCTTTAGATATGCTATCCCTCCTGGGATGACTGTTGTTCTCCAGGCTTGGAGAAGAGGGTGATCACATTCCTAGATGGACTGGCTTGGCATCTTTGTAGGCCTTTTCACTCCACAATAGCTTTCTCTAAGAGAGGAGAGGTTTTTGCCCATGATCAAATAGTAGGTAGAGGAACAATTGCACCCTGGTTTATTCATAGCACATTCTGCCATACCATGTTTCATGTGCCCCCAATAAAATATGCTAATGCATGGATTCTCTTTGCACTTAGTTAAATATACAGAATTCTTTTTTTTTTTTTTTTTTAGTATATACAGCCTGATTTGCAAAGCCTCACAGGATTTGCCTCCCCAATCTGCTTTCCTTCTCATCTTGTTTAACCAACTTCCTCACTTACTGGATGTGACTTCAGTTGCATGTTGGCTATGATCCTCTTCCTGGCACACTCCCATGTTATATTGGTCTCTGGGCTTTTTAAATGCTGTGTCCTTGGCCTGAAACACTCTTCTTCTAGAATTTCAAATGGCTAGACTCCTTCTCATCTTTTGAATTCTACTTTATCTCTCAGCTCCTCAGAAAAGACTTTCAGATATATTACTCAATTTTGTCTTATCTTACCAAGTACCTTACAGTTGTTCTCTATGCTATTGACCTATTTTTATAACACTTAGCAGCACCTAGAGATATGTGTTCTGTTTGTTTAGCCATTTATTATCTGTTTTCTTCTCTATATCATGAACTTCATGACTCAGGGATTTCTCTTTTATATAGAGGAGGACTGGCTCACAGTAGGTTCTCCATAAAATGATGTTGGATTAATGAATAAGCACTTGATAAATATTTGTTTCCTTCTCTATATTTTGAAGTAAGCTAGTACTTTTTCTATTATAATTAAATATGGCAGTTGTAATTTTCATGGTCGTTAGTACAAAAGGTGATAATATATATAAAATGTCCTCACTCCAACACTTAGCATATAGTAGGAAATTAATCAATGTTTTTTTTTCATTCATTTCATCCATATATTCCACTGAAACAGGACACCAGATATTGATTAAATGGTATAATTCAAATTGAGATATTATAGTTATGGTGAAATTAAATAGTATGTATTATATATTATATAGCATATAGCATGTCATATATTATTTGTTAAATGTGATATAAAATATATTCTATAAAGTATATAATATATCATATTTTTATTATGTAGTGATGGTGGGATTATTATAGCTAGATATTCTATTATAATGCACAAATATTCCTTAAATAATCTGAATATCTTCCATTTTAATATTCCAAACTATACTAATTACAATTAGAAGAAAATAAAGTTGACTGTTGTCTTAAATTTATGAGAAATTTTCTATCTTCTAGGAAAAGTTCTAATTTTGATAGTAAGTTTTATGACTAACTTGTTTACCTTTTTCCTTTATGTTTAATGTTTCCAGGAAGAACCCTATGTCCTGTTTAAGAAGTCTGACAAACCTCTCTATGGTAATGATCGATTTGAGGGCTATTGCATTGATCTCCTCAGAGAGTTATCCACAATCCTTGGCTTTACATATGAAATTAGACTTGTGGAAGATGGGAAATATGGAGCCCAGGATGACGCCAATGGACAATGGAATGGAATGGTTCGTGAACTGATTGATCATGTAAGTCTCTTTTCTCATTATGTATTTGTTTGGTAGATTGCTACAAAGTTTACTCTTTTTATTTTTCTTGATGTTCAAGGGTTAAAAACTACGAAAAGCAGTGATATTTTTCAAGTATGTATTTCTGGCAATAATTTTATTGGAGATACATTTTAAAGGAAATATTATTTTTGTCACTAAATATAAAGAATCAAAGAGGGATATATAATCTTATTAGAGAGAGATGTCTGTCTTAATTTAATTCACTGGTATTGAGTGATTTAACATCTTGAGATTGTTGGTCTTAATTTTTAAATTGGAACAGGATTTCCCAATAATGAATTTCTTCTTCACTTTTGCAATGCTAATTTCCTAATCAACAGAGAGAATGAGTGATACAACCTCTAAATTTTGTGATAAAAGTTTCTGAGGGTAGGGTTAGATACTTTTTATCTTTAGCCTAGAGATGAGACAATAGTATCTATATGAAAAAAGTTGCATAGAATAAGATACTCTATAAAAAATAAAATAATAATGTTAAGCATATTGAAACAGAAATGAGAACATTTTTTTAATCGAATATACCAGACATTCCTAATTGGTCAGGAAAGCATTGTTTCTAGACTTCTCATCTCTTTGAAATAAAGTCTTCTCTCTTAAGTAATATAACATTGTATTTGATTTTGAGTTTTGTTACATTTAAGTTTCTTTTGACATTTTTCATAATATTAAAGTATATTATTATGGCTAAGGTAAGAACTCCACAAAACAATAAAATTATTTTTCTTTTAAAAATAATTGTTCCAGAGAGAGGAACAGGTCACTTTCCACAGCTGGAGAAAGACATTAAGGATGCCCAGGTGGTTCCCTTTTATTGGCCTGGTTGGGGGCGGGCTTACAGGGGTGTGGCTATTAACAGATGATTGATAAGATTGTCAAGTGTTCTGCCTTTTCCTGCAGTCCCTTCCCCTGATTGGTCCCTGGCTTCTCCGCCTCTAGGAAATACCCTCCTGGCCTATATCTGCCACCTGCAGATTTGGTCTCTGCCTAACACCATCATCAATAGACTATAGTTATGCAAGTATTATGCTGGGAAAATGTAATTAAAAGTAAATTCTCCTCCCAACCAGAAAAGGTAGAAGAAAAAGAAAACTATTTTATTCTTGTATAAACATTAAGCCAGAATATGATGGATATCACAGACAATCTGTCAAGAGATTGCAAAGATGAAAGTAATCTCACACTTTTGTGTAGCCAAGCAAATCCAACTGTAGGGGACAAGGGAAAGCTTCCCCTTCACCCTCTGAAGGTTCACTGAAAAATCAACTCACAGAAGACAGATTAATTGGAGGAGAAGCATACAAAACTAATTAACGTGTACACAGGGAATATTACAGAATAACTTAAACCCCCAATGATACACAGAGGCTTATATACCATTTTGATGTTGCAGAAAGAATGAGGGCTTGGATGATGGCAACACAGGTTGTGGGAGGTGGGGGGGGGGAAGATGAGGCTTGCCTAGCAAAGGTGGTCTTGTTATGTAAATGAAACCTCATAGGTAGCAGCCCTCAGAGAGAAAAAGTGGCAAATGTCTCTTTTGGACCTTTAAAATTGTCCAATTCTCAGTTAATCTTTCTCAGATCTGGACAAGGGAAAGCCTCAGAAAAAAACTGGCTGCATCAATGCAGATTCTCTACAGATGCAAATTTCCCCCATAAAAGAAAACTTTGCCGAACTACTTCTCTTTGCTGGCTATCTGACAGCCATCTCAAAATATGCCAAAGAAATATATTTGAGGTGAAATATTTTTATTTCCTTCACATCCCATTACATATATGTTTTCAAGATAAACATTAACTGTTTCTCAAGTAGGAGGACTAGACAGCACCATTTGTCACCCAGAGTTCATCCTGATTCACTTGGTAGTTGGTGTTGCCGTCTGTTTTCTAATTGGGTTTATTCGAAGGAAAAATAAACTTCTGATATCTTTATGACATGAAGTAGTTTTGCAACTTGGAGTGAGTCCCCTTTAAAATTAGGCTCTTAATCTTCTACAGAAATTGAGATAGGCCCTCTTTATCTCTCTTGATGATTACATTTCAAAAAGATACTTTCCTTGGGCCTTGAGAAAGGCATTCCTGGTCCTATAGCCAGAGGCAAGAGACTTAATTAGATTTTAAAAGAGTTACATGCATTTCAAAGAGAGATGGAGAAAGGACTTACAATTGCAAGGTTTTAAGTACCTATTCTAAGAAAAGGGTAAGTGCAGGGGTATCTCTCCCTTTACTTTCAACAGGTAAAATTAAGCCTCTTAATTTAATTAGCATTTGCCTTTACAATTGCAAGTGCTTGTTATTTGAGAAACAGCTGATTTATCACCTTCTTCTCTTTCATACCTCCTTCTTTGAGAACACCGTCAATGTACAGGTTTTGGTCTGCTCTCTCACATTCATTATGATCTAACCAGGGATAGTTCTTGGTGGCTCAATATGAAGACACAACCTCAGAAGGATATTAGGAGAAAGGGGATTCCTAGGGTATTGAGTATTGTTAGTCCTTGAAAAAAGACATTCTTCCTCAAACCACTGTCACCTACAACCCCCTCTGCATACATAGGAGGGTTCTACACTATGGTGTACTAGTAAGTATTTGGTAAGGCAGTGGTGAGTTCAAATCCTGATTCTTCTAGTATGTATTAATAGTTGTATACCTTGAGCACTTTGCCTTAAATTCTTTGAGGCTTAGGTTTTTCAAACATAAAATAGAGATAATAATATCATATTAATAATTAGGAACAATGTATATGAATTTCCTAATACTGTGCTTGACATGCAGCAGATAATAGAGCTATAACTAATAAGTCCAAATTTTGTGTCTTCTTATTTAGTTTACCTTTCTATTCTAGTATTTATTGAGTATTCATGTTCAACTAAAACATAAAACATAGAGACTGTTACAATGAGAAAGATGGATTATAGTGTTATTATTAATTTTGATTTTAATCATAGTCAATTAAATCAGTGTTAAGTTTTAATAGCAGAGTTTATTAATTGGATCCTTTGGTGTTCCAAATATATTAGTGCTTTCCTACCTAAGTGACCTATGTCTTGTGAATGGCAGTTTTATATTAGAATTAATTAAACATAGGGAACATTGGTAGAGAATAAAATTCACTATTAGATTAGCAATAGGCAAAATTAATTGGGGAAAATGATGTTCAGAGCAACAGCAAAACAGGGACATTCATTAATTTTCAAAATTTCCTTTAATATTTTTAAAACCTCAAAATAGTCATAAAAAATGAAAACATTTTTGGATCTCGTACTTATTTTATAGTTTGGTATTATAATAAATTTGAATTACATATGAGACTGAAAGTGAAATAATTTATTTTCCTTGCTTAAGTCTTTAAAAATCTTCTCATTTTTGTAATTAGCCTAATGCTGTAATTAATCCAGCATTTCTCAAATACATTTAAAAATGAAATTTGCATGAAAAAATTTTAGTGGCTACATTTCAAAATGTTAATAATATATGTCTTACTACAGAAGAAGTAAAGGAATAAACAATCTATTTTGTGTTTCCTTTGTATACTAATCACTTGCTCTTTTTAGCATTTGAACTCTAAGCAGTCTTTCCTTCAGGCTGACCATCTTTTGAGTTTTTATGATGACTGGTGACTTGGGCCATTCTATGTGAAGAATTTGGTCAGCTATGAAAGTTTGATAATTAGCCTGGTTCAGTGGATCACGCCTGTAATCCCAGCACTTTGGGAGGCTGCGGCAGGAGGAATGTTTGAGAATATGAGTTTAAGGCTGCCGTAAGATATGATGGTGACATTGAACTCCAGCCTGGGTGACAGAGTGAGACCCTGTCTCTTTAAAACAAAAAATGATGATTTTCCTGAGTAATCAGACTAATTAGAATCTAAATTAGGACACTATGTCACCATACCAGTTCACTGCATCCATGATCCTCTGTATTGTAGTGTATACCTGGTGGCATGCAGCTGCTTCAGATATACTGAAAACAACTGGGAGACATAAATAATAACAGTGCTAACAGTGTTCAGCATTCCATAATATTTATTGAAAGAATGAAACAAATATTCCACAACAAATGTTAAACTCAAGCACCATGCTCCTTAGAGAATATGGCTACATATTTTTCAAATGCTTTTTATTTTTATATTGTCTTCCAAGAGCTCCAATGAAAGTGTCTATTCAAGGACCAAGTAAAGAAATAAACAATGCTATATCTTCCTCTTCAAAATTAAAACATTATAACTTTTTGTATAATATTTTATAAAATATTTTATCATATTTTTCATTCTTAAAAGCAAGTTTTAGCAACCATTGTATTAAGTTAGACATAAATTTTACTTGTAGCTTTGGAGCATATGTTCCTTATAGCTAATAACTCATTTATGGGCTCATGAGACAACTACTGTATGTTATTCATAAAGCCAGCTAGAATTTTCATTAGCATGAGGGAAAACACCTAAGCTGCAGTAAGCTAGCACATATTATTATGGGACTACTTAAAGTGACAAGGGCAGTTAAATTACTTTCAAATCTCTGGTGATGTTTGCCTTGGTGTTAGAAAACCTCAAGAAGATTTATGCTTATAGACATCCATGCATAAGCTAATAAGGCAAGGCACAAAGTCTCTATATGTGCAGGTTAAAAATGGAACTCAGGTCTGTCTTCATCTTCTAGTTTTCCACCAACCCACATAACTCAAACCTTTGCCAGTTCATTATGTCTTTATTATATACTTCCTACCTCTGATTTCTTCTCTAAGAATCCATCTATACATTATAGTCAGATTTTAATTTAATCACCAATATTTTCTCAAAGCTTTCCCACTGAAAGCATTACATAGGTACTGAAAGATTAAAGTATATAATTTCAAGCACTCATGTTGACCTTTAATTTCTTTCTCCCGTTGGTTGGGTGCAGTTCTCAGCGCTCCCTTTTTGTCACCTATTCAAAGTCCATCTCCAGGGTTCTGTGTTGGAGCCCTGCTCCAATTTCCTGGTCCCTTTACTGCTCTAAGGAGCCTACTTTTTTGGACACAAGTAGAACCACTACTTCTCATACTTAATCAGATACTCCTTATTTCTTGAAATTCTTTGTCCTTTTATCATTCCCATGGTATAAACCCCAGCTGGAGGCAATTTTTCAGAATTTTCTTAAGCCAGTGATCTGGTGGGGATTCTCTGTTCTAATATCATAATGATGATAAAATATTTGAAGAAATACTGTGCACTTGTGCACTCATGCCCTGCAGATCAATAATTACTTCTTAACTGTGCAAATTTGAGACTTTTTCTGTCTGAGTCTCTCTCTCTCTCTCTACTGCGTAGGCTTGAGAAAGTTAGTTATTCCATCTTGATGTCATTTCTATTATATGTACAATGGGAATAATGATACTCACCTTATTAAATGATGGTGTGGATTAAATGCCAATGTCTAAAAGAGGAACAGCACTGTAGTCTTATTTAACTTAGTCATATCAATGTGACATCAGGGATGAGGTATAGATGGAGAAAACACAGAGTGGGGAGGACAATTACAATTACATTTATTTTATATATGGTAATTATTATTACTATTAATGTATCAAAAGAGGTGCCAATTTTTTAATGTTGCTTTATTGTGGCTATTAAACACAAGCTAGTT
>VSMD01061568.1:0-26052 GCA_008750895.1 Mirza zaza | reverse complement strand
ACACATATATACACACACACACATATTCCTTAGCAAGTATAGTATTTTGCATATGGATTTTGTGTGTGTGTGGTATATATATACATATATATAACACACATACATGGATTATATATACACACACATTGACTCTTGAACAACATGGGTTTGAACTCTGTGGGTCCACTTATATGCAGCTTCTGGCTCTGCCACCCCTGAGACAGTGAAACCAACCTCTCTTCTTCCTCCTCCTCCTCAGCCTACTCAACTAGATGATGAGGATGAAGATCTTTATGATGATCCACTTCCACTTAATGAATAGGAAATATACTTTTGTCTTCCTTATGACTTTCTTGATAATATTTTCTTTCCTCTAGCTTACTTTATTGTAAGAATACAGTACATAATATGTATAACAGGCAAAATATGTGTTAATCACTGTTTATGTTACTGGTAAGGCTTCTGGTCAACAGTAGGCTATTGGTAGTTAAGTTTGGGAGAGTCAAAACTTACAAGTGGATTTTTTACTACACTGGGGGGTCAGTTCCCCTAATCCCCACATTGTTCAAGTGTCAACTATATGTGTATGTGTGCACGTGTGTGTATGTGTATACACATATATATATTCCTTAGCAAGTAATCACATTTATGTATATATCATAGGTGCATGTTCTCCATCTTCTTTTCTCCTTTCCAAAACTGTTTTTGTCTGTTCTAGATCCCTTGTGTTTCTTTATAAATTTTAGAGTCAACTTGCCATTTTCTATAAAAATCACACTCACACTAGGATTTTTATTGGCATTACATTGGTTCTATCAACTAATTCGTGAAGAATTATCCTTAACTATATTAAGTCTTCCAAAATAGGAATATATCCTTTCACATATTTACATATTCTTCAATTTCTCTTAACAATGTTTCTTAGTTTTTAGTGTACAGGTCTTATACATATTTCAATAAATTTATGCCCAAGTATTTGAGGAATTATTAACTACATTTGTCAAATGAGAGAACAAGATCATCAGAGAGGTTATGTAATTCTCCCAAAGTCACAGGGCCAACAAGTAGCTGAGCCAGAATTTGAATTCAGAAGTGACTGAATCAAAAGGCCATGTTCTTAACCACTAGGCCAGCAATTCTCAAGCAAAATAAGCAGAGGAGTTGAACCAACTAGGAAGCGTTTCCAAATCTCACATGTCCATTGCCCCACTAGACATTCTAAAACCTCA
Source organism: Mirza zaza (assembly GCA_008750895.1). Taxonomy (NCBI): domain Eukaryota; kingdom Metazoa; phylum Chordata; class Mammalia; order Primates; family Cheirogaleidae; genus Mirza; species Mirza zaza. Next base: position 24,844 of record VSMD01061568.1, on the reverse strand, counting down.
CTGGAGGGAGGATGAGTGGGCCCAGAGAGTTGAAGACGCTCCCAAGTTCTTTCGTTTAGAGCCTGCTGATTGAGAACTACTGGGTAGAGATTTTTTTGTAGTCAGAAGCCTACAGCATGGTTAGTTTCAGCGGGCCACCCTTTGAAGCCCTTGCCAGCTGCTTTCTAAGAAGATCAGACCAGGAGAGAAAGAGCCTGGCATGATAAAATTTAATAAGAGCCAGACAGATCTTACACTAGCAGAAGCAGCATCATACACAACAAAAATGGGCATCTCTCCCACAGTTGGGCTTCACCCAAGCTTCCATTCTATAAACAAACTCATAGTCTAGTTGTTAAAGGAGACTGACCTACACTGATTAATTTCTAATACAAATAATGTTTTAAAGTCCAACATATATTTAAGATTTTTTTTCTTCACTCTTTCTACGTCGACCTATTTTGTTCTCCCTTCTGTCTTTTCTTCCTTCAGTAAGCTGAATCAAATATTGAAGTTTGCAGAATGGAGAACAAGAAGAAAAAAAATATGAGACAATGCATTGCAGATTAGATGTGCCTTGTGCTACATATATTGAAAAAAGGATCACGGTCGATCATGGGCAGCAATGCAGCAAGGAGGCATGCTCAGAAACAGCCCTGCCCGAAGAGGCTGCCACGGTGTTCTGGTTACAGGTACACCAGAGGGATCTAGAAGCAGGGATGTGGAAAAGAAATGGGCTCCCTAGGCGGGGCACGGTGGCTCACACATGTAATCCTGCACTCTGGGAGGCCAAGGCGGCGGATTGCTCGAGGTCAGGAGTTCAAAACCTGCCTGAGCAAGAGTGAGACCCCGTCTCTACTATAAATAGAAAGAAATTAATTAGCCAACTAATATATATAGAAAAAATTAGCCGCGCATGGTGGCACATGCCCGTAGTCCCAGCTACTCAGGAGGCTGAGGCAGGAGGTTTGCTTGAGCCCAGGAGTTTGAGTTTGCTGTGAGCTAGGCTGACGCCATGGCACTCACTCTAGCCTGGGCAACAAAGCTAAACTCTGTCTCAAAAAAAAAAAAAAAAAGAAAGAAAGAAAAGAAAAAAGAAATGGGCTAAGAGGGAAATAAGCTATTTGAATGGATAGCAAACTTTTAATAGCTATTTATTATCAACATTAGCAATCGCTAAATTTTATTTATCCAGTCTATTAGGTACATCCCCTGCCCTTGGAGGTGTATGGAATGAAAAGGGAGAATAAGATTGCGTTTACTGTTCTCAGGGAGTTTTCACTTCATAAGGGAGAAAATGTACATATGTGAAAAACAATGTAAGGCATCCCGTAGCAAATACTGCTGAGTACCCAGGGAAAATTTCTGTTCCCCCAGTCCACTCTGCACAACACCCTCTGACATCTGGCTTTCAGAGGATAAAGAAACAGACCTCTTGTATGAAATAGCAGTGGACCTAGCTTCACAGGACCTGAGTTGAGTTACTTGCACTATAGCTTTACACAAGTCACTTGATGCATCTGAATATAAAATAAAATGACTGTTTTACAAGTTTTGATGAATATTAACAGAGCTTATGGAGAATGTTTGGTAAACTATCAACATATTTTTGGTGTTGGCAGTAGTGAAGGTACTAATAATAATAGTGTAATTATCATTCACGTCATCTAGCCCACTGCCTGTAAGTCCCATCTCATTTCAACTACTTCTGTCTTCACATATTTTAAGCAACATCCATGATACCCCTTTATTTATAAAGTCATCCAGTTCCTTAGCTCTTGTTCAATTTCCTAGAAAGCGGGTTCACATTCACCCTTTCACATAATGACCTTTTGGGAGAGATGTTATTTTATTCCCAAACTGAGGAAAATGAGACTGGAAAAGGTTAAGTAAATGTTCTAGTGTCATGCTGGTACACCCAAGCTAAGACTTAAAACCAGGACTGCTGGCTCCAGCACCTATTATTTTTATCCTGCCCAAACTTCTATTTGGCAAAAGAATCCCTTATTTGCCAACTTGATCAAAACATGCATTCCTTTAGTCAGGAACTCAAATGTTTATTCAACAGACAGACAATGAGTACCTAGATGCTACAAACACCTTTCCCTCCAAGGATGCTCACAGTCTCACAAGAATACAATCCTGTAAGCACAGGAGCAATGTCTTATTCATGTTTGAATTACCAACTCTTGACATAGTATCTGGCACAGAGCATATTTGTTGAATGAATGAATGAATGAATAGTATATGAATGACTATATTAAAAATGAAATTACTTTTTAAAGCAAATGCTAACGCACTGAGGAATTACTCTGAAAAGTACAAAATGCTATATAAATTTTAAGCATTGTAACTGTGTTCAATTTTAGGTGGAATTTTAATTTCAATTAGAATGCCAGAGTGAGTTCTTAGATAATCTTAATAATGTCCTTTTTTTAACTTATTTAACATTATTTCCTTCATATTCAACATACCATCAGTAGAAAGATTGTTTTAAGTTCCTACTTCAAGAGTTCTTTAATCCCTTGACCTGATTGCAATCACTTCAGCAAATTCACCCACACCCTGATTCTGTCATTGCCAAAATCCCCATATGGAAGGGGAGGAGCCCTCTCAGAGGACTTGGCACAAATCCTTATAATAGCACTTATCACATTTTATTATAATTATCTGTTGACATGTCTTTTGCTCCTTAAATCAATGCCACTTGATAATTCACCTACAAAAAGTTTTCAAGATCTCAAAACACAGCTTAAAATTTTTTTAAGGTAAGGTTTTCTCTCTAAAAAATTAACCCAAAATGAAGTTCCTTTATATTAAGCAAAATATTTAACAATGCTTCCACTGTTTGGTTCCATTTCCTTAATACAGTCTTAACTCAACATTTAAAAACCTAAGATGAATTTTGGAAAATACACACGAGATAATTTGAGAGGATGGTTTTGAACTGGAAGATCCTCTGCTGCCATTTGGCAGTGATGATGCCCAGGTTAATAGGTTTTATTAGTCTACTCAGTTGTAACCAAGTTGTTAGCTAAAAACAGTGTGTGTGCCAAAGAATTCCATGAAGCACTTTCAAACAAAAATCATGGACCTCGTGCTGATTTTTACATAAGATAAATTGAAAGTAGTTTTTTTTTTTAATAGAAGGAAAATATTTAAAAGTTGTGTAAAATCAGTGTTTTAATAACAAAGGGTATTACTTCAAATTGATTTTCTTACATGTTAAATTTGCTTGTCGTTTTATGTGATATTTGTGTACCTATGCTCAAAGACTCCGAATTTTATTAGGATCTGATCACTATCAATTTTTCAGAAAAAGAGAAGTAGCTATATTTGAAAGTTCAGTATCTGAAATAGCTGGAATAGTTAGTTCCTGGAGTGATCTATTAACAAGACCCTTGGAAGGTCAAGATTTTTCTGCTTGAAATAAATATGCCACAAGCAGCTGTTTAGAGTTTACACTGTGTCGCAGCACCACCAGACATTTGGATAAACTTCAGGCTTATGAAAGGGACAAGAACAGAAACAATATTTGATTTTCTGTATTAAGCTAATTAAGAGTAGGTAGTTAAATTTAAGTCAAACTTAGGACAAAATTTTATATAAATAGGATACTGTGTGACATTCGTTGTTTAATTATGTACTGTTTATGTATTGCTATTTCTTTATACAAATTTTAAAGCTCATCTTCAGCTTATTACTCCCCCCAATTTTTTTTTCTAAAAGTAATTCCAGACTATGATGTTCAGAAAGTTAATTTTAATGGTAAATACAGTCATAAAGAGAAATGGCTCACAAACAAGTTCAAGACAAAATTTAGAGGAGAAATATTCTGTCAAAAGAATTGTAACTACGTTGGCAATAGCTCTGTGACAGCGGTTACTCCCGATAGCCTACTGTCTAAGGCAGAGTTGCTGGAAAATGACTGACACATTTCATCAAAGCCTCCACTCAGCTGGCTTAGCCAACTGTCTCTGGTAAATGACTTAATCTTTGCTAAACTTCCATGCAGGAAGAGCGGAGTAGTTGAAATGCTCCCACATATAGACCTGAAACTCTAATGAGATCATTTGACATTCTGATTGATACGAAATCTACATTGTGTTTTGACTTTCCTGCCACCATGGATATGGTGTATTTCCAGTTTGAAAGGTTCAAAAGTGATAGTTATTTTACAATACATCCCAACTGTGACCGAGAAGGAAGAAATGTGGAAATGAATGAGTTAATTGCAAGTTATTTGTTACAAGGTACATTTTTAATCATATTCATGTGTATTATTTTTTTTTCCCTTAAGGCAAGTAATCGGTTAAGGGGGACAGAGGGACATAAATATTTTATGTAATCTCCTAAAAGTAAAGAGAGTCGTGTGGGTTCTTTCATGAACGTGTGTTTATATGCCTTAGGTTGAGGGAATTTATTCATGCATGTTGAAACGAAGATAATACCAGTTGCAACATCTGCCTAAGTCAATCGTGGATAAGCCACTGCCACCCTAAGACACTCGTAACTTTCTTACTAGGATTTTAGATCGGTTTGTATTTGATGGTAAACCCACACTTCCCAAAAGTGTTAGTGTGGCTGTGACTTTTTCTGCTTAATGCTGATCTTTTCTACAAACCTATATATCCTTTGTGAGCAAGGGTAGGAATCAAAATGAATTCTGGGAGCCTCCACTGTACTATACTGCTAAGTCAGGTAAATCCTATTACAACATTTACATATGAGGTGGGCAGAGAGGTCCGGCATCTGCATTCATGTGCACTCCTCCATTTCCACCACTGCTTGAAAAAGATAAATTGCTATTACCAGGAGAATTAAGAGGAAAAAATATTTGGCTTATGTCATCCGAAGCTTCTTTACCAGGGAAAATCGGCCTAAGCTTGTTAGTTACCCAACATACTAAGGCTCTGTGATCAAAAGCAGTGACCTCCAAATTGCATTCTGCCACTCACGGTTTCCCCTCTGTTTTCCCTTCCACCTCTTAAGAAGACATCAGTCCATCTGTTTCTGATTCTTTACAATTAACTCTGCACATTGGGTCTCTCTCTCTCTCTCTCTCTCTCTCTCTCTCTCTCCCCCCCCCTCTCATAATCTTAAGAACTGATTTTCTTTTAACTAGGAAATTTTATCTTGCCAGCAATCAGAGCTCAAATACAGACATGTACAAGTTTCAGTCGAAAGCCTTAATACATAAAATTTGAATTGCTTCTAAATTTGGCAAAATGCCTTGCTTTCTCCAAATTCATAAGACAGATGAGACACAAAAGTGAGATAAATGATGGCGTCCTGCTATTTCAAATGCCATATTGATGTAGTCATTATTTGTGCCAATAAGGCTCACTGTCATCTAATTTTAACCTGTTTCTGTGCTAATTACACTTATATTTTTTTTCTTTCCTCTTTTGATATCTTATGTTCTTCATTTCATATAGTCTAAGTTTGTGAACAACTGAATCTTTTCAATAATTTACTGAAGGCCTATTATGTGCAAAATACTGTACTTTTTCTCTTGGATGAGAAATATAAAAATATGAATATGATATGCCTGGCATATAATATGGACTCTATACACTGTGTGAAAGAAGGGGAGAAGGAAGAAAAGGACAGCAGGAATGAGGGAGGGAGGAAAGATAAAAGTGTCTAATAATTCATTCCTACAAAAATATGTAGGCCCCACCATTCTTCTGTAATTGTTTCATTGCCCAGATGTTATTACCTGATATTTTCTCGTTTGCCTGTGTATGTATTGTCTTTCTCTTTAGCCAAATAGTAAGGACCACGAAAGGAACAAACTTGTTGGTCTTGCTCACAACCGTGAAAAAGTGTTTTTGCCTGGAACGTAGGAAATGTCAGAGAAATGTCTACGTAAGGAATGAGTGAATTAATTTCCTGAACTTAGAAGGGCAAGAACACTTTCCCACTTCCCACGTTCACCCCCAATGCACAACCTTCCTTCTGGAATCTTTACTCCCACAACAGAGAAGAAGCCCACTCTGAGCGTGATCAACTCTCTCTAAGTAAAAAAAAAAAAAAGCTGAATTTGTCCCTGTTGAATGAAGTCCAGGCTGGAAGTTAACGTGTGATCGGACTTCCCCAGCAGTTTAACATGTATGATCCCTATGTCACCTTTTTATCCTGCTTCTCCTACCTGTCCCTCCAATCTCATGTCTATTTAGGTTTTTCTTTTATTTAATTCTCCATTTAGCCTCCAAAAGTTCTCCTGCCTCTTCCTGACGCAGGAATTCCTGCAGCTACTTTCCTGTAGTCTTATCTCTCTTATTTCCCACCTTGGTAAATACTCTTTTTTTTTTCACACATATTGGATTTACAGCAAACACTAATCTATTTCCTCCTGGGAAAAATTCGGTTGCCTCAGAGAACACACTGCTAAAATAATGGAAAGTTCGTAGTTGATTATTTGTATTTAATTATTGTTCAGATACTGATGAAAAATTCTTTACTCCTCTTTGCAATTAGGTGTAGTGATTAGGAAACCTTGGATATCACTCTCCAGTTATCTTTTAAAAGCCCTCCTCTATTTGATGATGGTGTAATTGGCTTTTAATTTTATATTGCATAGGTAGATTAAAAAGAGGCAGCTTACCCTTGAGATATCTAGATGAGTAGACTAAAATAGTAATTTTTATGTTATGTATATCTTACCAAAATAAGAAAAAAATTAGTTTAAGGAAGAAAAAAAAAACAGTTAAAGGAATTAAGACCACACTACCTGTTGCCCCAAATGGGTCTACGGTCTTCTAATGACTAGTAAACGAACAGCTCAAAATCAAACTTGAGTTAATGCCGTTAGCAGTGTCCCTGATTCTGGAAATTCATTAATTACAGCCTCCTTTGTAGCCCTATAGTGAAAAATAACTATTATTATTATTTATTTTTCACTTAAATAAGATCCCATACCTTTCTGAAAACTGTCATTTTGTAAAAATATCGCCGCAGGCCGGGCCCCTACTAAGAAATGTGAGACATGTGCAATTCACACATCCTTGTGAAATGCAAGAGCCTGTGAACTCTGACAGGCTATAATTACTGGCAGGCAGAGTTGGCTGTCAGTAACTAGCATGATTTTAGTGGGGTAAAATGCTTCACGCCTGAGATTCTTCCTGTGTGGCCTCTTGCTGATACCTGAAATTCCACTATTAGATGTTTACATGTTTAGGTGGATGATTCTTAAGAGGGTAGGAGAGGGATGAGATGGAGGCAATGAAAGAGAAGTACAATATGAGAATTTTCATGCAGTATGGAAAACACGCTTAATACATTCGTTGTTTGGCTATACAAATTACTGGAACTACATCTCTTAGTTTTCCCTTTCTTAGCTTAGAAAATAAAAAGTGGAAATGCATTGAAAGATGCCTGAGTTTTGCAATGTTGCATAATGATAGTTCAGGTGAAGATTTGAATTCTCCATAGTCCTTAATGGTAAATGCTAGTGCCTGAGTGGGAATTCATTTATCCACTTACTTTCTTCAACAGGATCTGTCTGGTAGATCTTTACAATGATTTTGAAAACTGACATAGCAAGATCAGATTTGCTTACGTCTAGAACCCTCCTCCAAGGCTTTCCTGGGCCCCACTGGGTCTTGCAATGCATTCCAGAGCCTTGTGCAGGTCATACATTGCACCCCCTCTAGAGTGCCATTCAAATAGGCTACAGGGTATGGTGGCCTGGAATCTTACTTCTTTTTACTGCCTCTTGCTCCCTTTTCCTTCCCTCTCTCTTCACCCAGGTAAGATTCCATGATGGTTATCATATAGCCTCCCTCTTCTTGCTTACTCTGCTCCCCTTGTGCTCACCTGGGTGTGCCAGTTATTGAGGTATTGCCTTTCAGCTCCAAACCCATCCCTCTTTGCTGTGCTTTGTGATACAGGAGCTGGATTCTGTACACCTTTCTCCAGGATAAGCTCTGCCCAAGAGGAGCATAAGAGGGAGACTGCAAGGCTGGAAGAGAATAAAAGAGGTCTCCTTCTGCCTCTCTTTCTCCTCCTCTTCGTCCTCCTCCTCCTTCTGTGACACAATAGATTGGCACATAGGCATGCAGCCACTCTCTGCAGTCACTACCTGTGTGCACCTTAGCATTCTCTTTTGCCCGTGTTTAGTCGTTAACCATCTTCCACATGTGTATTGCCATTTACCATAAATTTTCTCTGCTCTAGTTAGTGGTGTGCCTTCTGTCTTCTGACTGGACGCTGGCTAATCCCTGTGCTGATTAAACCAACTCTCGCCTGCTCAGCACCAACAACCTCCAAGCTTAACAAGGCTGGAGAAAAACATTCAGTTCTTCTGACTGTCTCACTTTATATCCATAATCAAGGAAACCAAGCCACAGTTCCATACTTGCAGACTGCATTTGCTCCCCTCTTCTTTGCACCACAACTTCACATCTCGTCTCTTCTCAAACCTGCAATCCCTCCTCCTCGTCCTCTCTCTTAGCCAGTGGTCTTGCTTCTTATGTGGTTGATAAAGCAGAAACCAACAGAAAGGAATCTCCCAACACTTGTGCTGTTGTGTCTACCAACCTACTTGCATCTATCCCCATTCACCCCACCTTCCCTTGTGACAGTGGATGAAGCACATTCCTATTGATGACCAGGAGTCACACTTGAACTCTGGATCTCATCTCTTGGGGCCATTCCAACAATTTTCTCTCTCTCTTAAGATCACGATATTTTTCCTTCTCTACTGGATCATTCCTGTTAATATAAAACCTGTTTTAATATCTTTCATATCAAAAGAATCCTCTCATGTTCTCACAGGCTCCCCCAAGTTACTGATACATTTCACTATTCTCTTTGATATTCAAACTCCTCTGAAATGTGCTCATGCTTGGTCGTTTCTTCCTCTTCTTGCATTCTCGCCTCAATTCACTCCAGTATACTGTGACAACTGTGCCAAGGTCACCAGTGGGCTCCACATTGCCAGGTGATTGTTAGTTTCAATTTCATTGAAATACCAACAGTTGACAGAGTCCACCACTTTTTCCTTCCTGAAATACTTTAGTCTCTCGTATGTAGGGAAATGTTAATTCTTAGTTCTCTCCCGACATCCATATACAAGCCACCCCTTGTATATCTTCTAACAAAGAAGATGGGGTTTCTCCTCATCTCCTTGACTTCTAAACACTGGATCCCTAAGACTCAGTTCTTAGACCTCTTTGATTTTTTTAGCTTCACTCTCTCTCTAGTTGGTATCATCCAGAGAGTGGCTTTACATACTATGTACACACCGAGGGCCCCAAAATTTATATCCTCAATAATTTTCCTGAACTCCAAACTCATATATCTTACATGATCTATTTACATGGATATCTAATCGGTCCAAAAATCTAATTCATTATTTTCTCCATCTCAATCCTGTTCTTCTTATGGTCTTCCCCCACCCCAGTACATGTCACTACTCAGTTGCACAAACCAAAAACCTCAGAGTCATCTCCTTCTCTCATACCCATATCCAATCCATCAGTGAATTTTACTAGCTTGGCTTTGAAAATATATCTAAAGTCTAACACCTTCTCAACACTTTTACTACTACTATTCTGCAAGGACCTGGTCATCACATACCTTGATTATTGCAGCAGGCTTTTAATTGGGGTCCCTCCTTCTAGTCTTAGCAGAGGCGGCTAGCCACCTACCAGCATCCATTCTCACCTCTTCCACAGTAATACAATTAAAGATTTGTACAAAGGCTGCTCATCCACACTGCATCTACCAGACTCCCTTTAAGTTAGAAGTGGCTTTGTTTTCACCATTAGAATGTGAGCAGAAAGTGATTGTGCCCACTTTTAGGCATGCCTCCTTCATAATCTCTTACATCCCTGAGATATAGCTTTAATCCTGCAAATGAAAACAATAACCTATGAAGTGGTAAGGAAATAACATAGAGGAAACTGAGTCCCTTATTTTATACATGAGGAGCTATCTACCAAACTGGAATCCAGATGATGTTGTACCAGGGGTCCTCAAACTTTTTAAACAGGGGGCCAGTTCACTGTCCCTCAGCCCGTTGGAGGGCCCTTGGAGAGTGTGGCTGCACATTCCACACATGCGCACTGTGGGCCCGGGACGAGTCGGCTGCTAAGCAGGACAGGCAGCGGCAGCAAAAACACCCAGCAGGCCAGATAAATGTCCTCCTCGGGCCGCATGTGGCCTGGGGCTATAGTGTGAGGACCCCTGATTAAGCAAAGAATAACCTTGTTTTAACCATTGTAATTTTTAGACTCTTTGTTATAGCTGCTATCTTTAACCTAATGCAGAAAGAACTACCATATGCAGGGTGCTACTGTTATAATACCTAAAATCTGTGATATTGGTTTAGCAGTAGGGCAATAGAAAAAAAAAAAAAAACTACTGGAGATGGGAAAGCCACAAATGCCTGGTATGCCCTGGCAAAACATTTTGTAAACAGTTGCCTGAAAAAGTTGGAAGGCAGACCACATACTTACTGAAATAGTAGGTCTAGGAGAAATGTCTGGAAAGCACTGCTCCTTACAGCTTACAAGTTATAACAAGGAAGTGATAAACTCAGGTAAGAATTAACCTGTTTGTAAACAGAGATGGAAGAGAAAAGAATTGGGACATGAGGGTCTGAAGGCTGAAAAAGCCACTTGGTCACAGAACCCAGACATAAAGATTCTTATTTTGCCTTCCCATCCAAGCCCATTGTTTCACAGAGCTACAAGGTAGCATGGGGGTGGCAGAGGATGGTAGCTAGGTAGCAAAGACATAAAACAAGTGGAAACGGCCGGGCGCGGTGGCTCACGCCTGTAATCCTAGCACTCTGGGAGGCCGAGGCAGGTGGATTGCTCGAGGTCAGGAGTTCGAAACCAGCCTGAGCAAGAGCGAGACACCATCTCTACTATAAATAGAAAGAAATTAATTGGCCAACTAATATATATAGAAAAAATTAGCCAGGCATGGTGGCGCACGCCTGTAGTCCCAGCCACTCAGGAGGCTGAGGCAGCAGGATTGCTTGAGCCCAGGAGTTTGAGGTTGCTGTGAGCTAGGCTGACACCACGGCACTCACTCTAGCCTGGGCAACAAAGTGAGACCCTGTCTCAAAAATAAAAAATAAATAAAAAAATAAAAAAAACAAGTGAAAACACTATGGACAGGAAAAAAAAAAAAACCCTGGAGTTGGCAACAGCCGAATGAGACTGGGAGCAAATACAGCAGAAACCTACTCTGCTTTTGAGAGCACTGAGGAATGTATTTCCAAAGAAATCAAAGGCAGGTCTGCAGAAATACCTGTGACTATTTGTGCTTTAAAACAAATTTGGGATCGCTAAATTTGCACCAGCGAGAAGCAGACTACAAAAGTGGCGCGGTCCCCAAAGAGGGCACTTTGGATATTTTCCAGGAGGAAAATACACAGGAAATTCCAACCAGAAAGCAGAACTGGTGTCTAATCAAGTCACTCCACTGCCAGAGTAGGGCACTGAAGCAATTCCTACCTATCAGGATTCATCACGACATGAACCGGTGACTGCTTGTCTGTTTCCAACTGGGAATTTTTAATATAGTTATCCTGTCCCTATTCCATGATTGTATAGAGGGTGCATTTGTTGCATTGTGAGTATACAAACATTTTGTCTTTCAAATTTTAGATCCTAGGAGTACATCCAGATCTGGGGGAGAGGATTCCTCCTTACCAGAGATTCTGGGCTCAGATCTAGATTCAAAAACTGGGGGAACTTGAGGTTGTCCTTCTCAAGGAGAGAGTGAGTGTATTTTCTATATGAGAAGAATGGCCCATGGGTTCTTGGTGGCCAAAGGGCCAGGCTGTGGTAGAACTAACTAGGTGTCCAATATAATCTGTTCTCTTTGCCCACAGTAATAGAATGAAAATCCCTGAGCAGAGGGAGGGATTTAGATGGAGCAGAGTTATCCACCAACCTGGAACCTAGATTATTCTGTGAAAGGGAATGAAGCTTTATCTTGTTTGAACCATTATATACAGGGGTTCATTCGTTACAGTAGCTTATATCAGTGTGCTAGAGCTGCCATAACAAAATACCACACACTGGGTGGCTTAAACAGCAGAAATGTATTTCTCAGAGTTCTGTAAGTCAGAAGTTCAAGATCAAGATGTTGCCAGGTTTGGTTTCTGGCAGACCTCTCTTTCTGGCTTGCAGGTGGCTGCACTCTCACTGTTTCTTCATATGGCCTTTTCTCTGTGCTTATGCAAAGACAGACATCTCTGCTGTCTCTTCTTATTCTCATAAGGACACCAGTGCTATCAGATTAGAGTCCCACCCTTGTGACACCATTTCACCTGAATTACCTCCTTGAAGACCCCACGTCTTGCTGAGAGGTAGGGCTTCAGCATATGACCATGGGTAAGACACAACTCATTCCATGACAACCCTGAAACTATAGTCTGTTTTCCACAGTTTCCAGACTATTCCTTTGAAAATGTGAGATTAACTCATTCCTTGGCTAGAAATCTTCCAATAGCATCTCATTTCACTCCATAAAAGCCAGAACCTTACAATGCCCTCCCCTGCCCTGATCCTACATTACCCCATTACCCCTTCTGTTGTCTCCCACATCACACCCCTGCTCCTGCCACTTTGGCTACAAGGGCTCCTTGCTATTCTTTTCACACATTCTTACCTCTTCCTGCTGTTCCATATACTTAATCTCATTTTACTCTGATATCCACATTGCTGGCTCCTTCATTTTCTTAAAGTCTTTGGTCAAATATTACTCTATTAAAGAGATCTTCCATGACTACCCTACAGAAAATAACAATCCCCCACTCCAAGTTCTCTCTCTACCCCTTCCCCATTTTATTTACATTTATTCATATGTTCTCTCTCTCTTCCACTAAAATATAGGCATTATGAGAACAGGACCTTTATATATCTATAGATAGATAGATAGATAGATAGATAGATAGATAGATAGATAGATAGACAGACAATTGGCTGTTACATCTCCAGCATCTAAAACAAACCTGGCACACAGTAGATATGAAATTCAGACACATGAAATGTTGCTTGAATGAATACATGAATACATGAATGGGAATCCTATAGAAAATGGGTTGAGAAATGCAGAAAAGTCGACAGACATCATTTGTGGGAGGGTCTCTAAAATGAGTCCCAAGGTTATGGATTGGTTCAGGTGGGTGGTAGGATAGACCAAGGGGAGAAAATAGGAGGCGGAACAGGACTCAAGATCATGAGTTCAATATTAAATATAATGAGTTTGAGATGCCAGTAGGAGTTGAATTATAGTTTGGGTCTAGGAAATAAATCTCAGCTGGAAAAGATGTGAGTAGCATCTATCCACATATGAGTGTATTTGAAGTCTTGGAAGTAGATGATCTCCCTCAAAGAAAAAGTGCCACGAGAAGAGCAATAACAGGCCTGCAGAAATTCCAAGTGTTTACTGATAATGGTGCCAAATTAATGGCATTTCTTGTGTCTGAAAATATCTTTATGGGAGTATCATATTCATCTTAGATCCAACTCTGGTGCTGAAACCTTTATCATTCTCTCCAATGAGCAGCATCCCAATAAGCTGTTACCAGGCTGTCAATTTTCATGCCAGCCAGAAAGCAAAAAAAGAAGTTGTATTACAAGAAATGATAAGTTTCATGCATGCATTTCTTAGTAGGTCAGCAGCCCATTTCCCAGTGGTGAACTTTCTATTTTCCAAGGGGTTGATAAGAAAAAGTGATTGTTTTCTGGATGCCTTCATGAGGCTCGGGGCACTAGGTCCTCTAGTGAAAGCTCAGTTTGCTAATTCCTACTCTCGTTGGATCTATGTCCTTGGTCTTCAGAAGGAGCTAGGCTTGATGATGTCTTTAGTAAGCCTGCAGAATTGCATACTAGACTTCTGTGGTCTCCTGGCCGTGTACCATCCACTGCCCCTCGTGGTATCAGGGCCTCACTTATTTTCTTTGCTCATCTGCCCTTCTCCACTCTCATTGTATGGAATTCTGGTGTCCTTGATACCCACCTCCAGGAATGAGCTCGTGACTCAGAGCTGCAATAGATAAAACCTCACCCTCCTGGCCACAGTGATTCATTTGGGACTGATTCCATAACCCTCACTGGGCTGATGAGGGTTTGTCCCAATGCTTGCGTCTAAACTATGTAGTGAATAGAGTTCTATTTTCTCATAAGAAAATAAGATGGAGGTTGCTGAGCTGGAGCTACCAACAGAACTGTGAATGAAGCCAATAAAGGAGGCACAGTGAGGAGATGAAGAGAGAACTGGTCCTGGGTGCATCATTTTAGCCCCTCGATAAAGGCATGTGTGAAGTTAGTTCTTAGCTTCACATTTTGCAGCTCCCCAAGCCAATAAAATCTTTCTTTTATACTTAAGCCAATTTGAGTTGTGTTTCCTGCCATTTATAAATCAAAGAATCTAACTAATATAGAGATAAGATAGACTTAAAATATGAAGAAAATTCCAGACCACAATCTGCACATGACAAAACCCCCAAGTCATTCCTATAGTCCCGTCTGTGTCAGGGCTACCTAAGAACTCTGAAACTGGCTCTCAGTTTCTTTAGGGTTAACTTGGTAGAGAAAGTTCATTTTATTGTTTTCAGGTGCAACTGGCACTTTTAAATCTGCCCCCATCTAGTGAAGGTGAGATTTGTCCAGGTCTCACAATTCCAGGGAGTACAAAGTTAGGATTTCCCTGGAGACTGCAAGACAATTTGAATCAGGCTGTCCTGCTCTATCCTGTTCCTTAGAGTAAGTTATAGCTATGAGCAATGCCACTGCAATTGCAAGACCTAGGTTTATTTAAGTAAACCTAATCAACTTGTCCCCAGATTTCCTCTCCTTCAGCTTGGGGGTTTGGTTAGAGTCATAATCAATTTATCAATGATCTAGGGCCAAAAGGACTTTGATCTCAATATTTTCCTCCCTCACCCTCTTCTCATATGGGCAGAATCTTAATGAAATATGTTGATTAAATAAGCTTTGTAAATAATTCTATTAGGTTTTTACACAGATCAATGAATAGCAGGTCAACTGAAATTTTACTATATCCACATGGCAAACTACTGGAAGAGGTAACATTTTTTTGTTGTTGTTTGTTTTTGGAGCTGGCACTGCCTACATAAACCTTGTTCTTTTTATCCTCTGACAAGGATTCCCAAAGGAAGATCCTGTGGGACACTATCTGTCCCAGCAGGAAAACAAACAAAAAGCCCATTCCGCTTTTGAAGTTTATCACTTTTAAAATATTGCTGTTATGATGATAAGCCCTTTTGAGATTTGACTTTTTTTTTTTTCATGGATGTTCTGATAGTGTGCAAATCCAAAACAAAGTCACCTTTGGATTTCTTTCTTTGTGAAGTGCACTTCGCTGAAAGCTGAACATCTCATTAGCATGGAAAGGGGATATCAACTAGGTAGGCTGGCAGTTAGTCCTAAAATCTAGCGTTCCTGGGCAGAGTCCAATGATCTACACAAAGTGGGCTGTCCAATACTTAATAGAGCATTAGACACCGTCCCAGGCATGGTCTCAGGGTATTTCCAGTGCTGCTTCTTCCGCTTCTGCTTTCTAGAAAAATGTACGTTATAGGTCAGCCTGCTGAGAAACTGTTTATTTTATCTCTGATCCCTCAAGGCCAATTTAGATCTAAGAGATAATGCTTCCGGGGGAAGTTGGTAGAGATGGCGTTTCTTGTTGCTACTGGAGGATAACCAGGATATTATTAGCTTTCTCCTAGCAAGAGGAGTTCAATAGACTCAAAGCAGACCCCTTTCACATTCAACAAATAGTTGTTGGTGACCCACAATCACACAAGTATTCCTTAGCCCTGGCTTTCTGGAAAGACCACCTAGCATTTGCATTTTTGATTGAACATTATTTTATCATTACAAAGCCTGTTTGGGTCTTGACAGGAGAGAGATGTGCTTTGTCCTATTCTCATAGAGCCCAGCTACAATATTTTCATGTAAGTTATGAATGCCAGTGGCAAAGGATCTCAGTAGACAGTTCACAGAAGAAAAAGTGAAGAACCAAAGAAACCCCTAAAACCAAATGAAAAATGTTCAGCCTCATAACCAATAAAAAAAAAATCCAACTTTAAATATCAATGAAATATAACCCAATTTAGTCTTCGGAGGAAAGCTTAAATCCTTCCTAATGCCTTTGGAGTTCTTCTGAATCACTAGTAATTCTTTCTAACTCTTATTCCATGTCAGGTCCATGAGTACAGTGCATGAATAGAGCACCTTGACATTTCGCAGGAAATGTGCTTTTGAAAACCATGTGCTACAGACATGGAACATATCCCTGCCTTGGCTTTCCTATAAAGAACAGGTTTACCAAAGGTTGATGGTGACGGAGTGGTGGTGAGTTGCTATTTTTCTAAGTCCTACTGCCTTTAGAAACTTCTAGCCCCTCTGTTTGCAGAATCCCTGTCTCCACACTTGCCTGAACCACCACTCTCCCATCTCCTACCTTAATCAGAAACTCCAGTTCTCTCATTTTATCTTGCAGGTTTCCACCCCCTACTCAGCCCAAGGTATCCTGAGTCACTAATATTTATCCCTAAATAATAAATCTCTATTCTGTGTTCCACCATCAGCATAGAAAAAAAAAAAAATGAACTGACAGAAACTTTGAAATTTCCTACCTTGTTCTTCTATCAATTCCATGAGATCCTTTAAAAAGACTGGAATAGTTTAGATTTGTTCTTTCATCACATTTGCTACCTCCTTTAAAAAGCAGAAATTACTGCAATCATTTTTGGCTTAAAATAACAATTTTTTCCTCCTTTATATTAAATTAACTAAGATTTCACAATACTCAATGCCAGTGAGGGTATAGTGAGATAGTGACTTTCACACATTGCTACCAGGAGCACAAATCGGTAAAGATTTGCTGGAGAGAGATATAAAAATAGCATTACAGTCAAGACATTTTAAAGAATCCATACTTTTAATCCTAGTAATTCCACTTCTAGAAATTTATGCTAGAAATAACAAATTTATGAATTAAGATCTAGGTGTGAGGATGTTTCTTGCAGTATTGTTTATAATGCAGAATTAAAAAACCAATGATAAGAGAATAATCAAATAAATCATGGTGTATTCATACAATATGCATCCATTAGAAATTCTTTGAGGAAACTGTAAGGCATGCAAAAATGTGTTACTCCTTTAATTGAACTTTAAGCTGTCTCAAAGTGTGATTAATGTACAATTAGTTTATATTTATACCTCCCAAAGTTCTAGCATATCGCCTGTGCTGTGGTCTGAATTTGCCCCCTAAAATTCATATGTTAGAAACTTAATCCTCAATGCAACAGTATTGAGAGGTGGGACCTTTAAGAGTGATTATGTCGCAAAAGCTTTGCCCTTGTGAATATATTAATGCCATCATCAAGGGAGTGGGTTAGTTATCCCAGAAGCTGGTTCCTGATAAAAGTATGAGTTTGGCCCCTTTCCTCTTGCTCTCTCAAGTGTGCTCTCTTGCCCTTCCACATTCCCCTATGGGATGACACAGCAAGAAGGCCCTCACCACTCTTGCCCTTCCACATTCCCCCATGGGATTACACGGCAAGAAGGCCCTCACCAGACGCAGCCCCTCAATCTTGGACTTCCCAGCTTCCAGGACCATGAGCAAATACATTTCTTTTCTTTTCTTTGTAAATTACTCAGTCTTGGGTGTTCTGTTACAGCAACAGAAAATGGTTTAAGACAGATTGCCATGTGAGAAGTGCACAATCAATATTTGTTGAATGGTAAATGAACCAACAAGTATATTTTGGCTTTGTAATATGAGTTCCCTTCCTCTTCCCCTAATGCTTTATGATTCTACATGGTCTATTCTCTTTCAGAGTGCACAATTTAGATGGGAAGACAAGATAAACACGTTTAACAACAGTGAACATAACAAGTCTCTTCATAATGAAGTACTGAATAATGAAGAGATGGAAGGAAAGAAATCATAAATGTTCAAGCTGGATGTGGTAGTGCACACCTGTAGTCCCAGCTACTCAGAAGGCTGAGGTACAAGGATCACTTAAGGCCAGGAGTTCAAGGCCAGCCTGAGCAACATAGCAAAACCCCTATCTCTTCAGGGGAGGAAGAATAGAAGGAAGGAAGGAAGGAAGGAAGGAAGGAAGGAAGGAAGGAAGGAAGGAAGGAAGGAAGGAAGGAAGGAAGGAAGGAAGGAAGGAAGGAAGGAAGGGAAGGAAGAAAGGGAGGGAGGAAGGAAGGAAGGAAGGAAGGAAGGAAGGAAGGAAGGAAGGAAGGAAGGAAGGAAGGAAGGAGAAATCATAAATGTTCTGGTCAGAACTCATAAACTCTTTTCACTTGCTTCTCCACTACTTGGATAAATAGACCCAAGTGTATTATCTACTACCTTTCAATATTTATATAATATTCATAATCAGAGGATAGCACATTTTTCTAAAATTATGATAAACATTTTCTACTCACACTTCCACTCTGGCCACAATTCAGGGAGACTAATACAGGTAAATAATCTATTAATATAAAGAATTTAGGCTTACACCTTCAAGCCCACACAGGCTCTTTTTTCATTCAGCTGTTAGTCTTAAAACCAAATCTTCAACAAAGCAAAGTCCTCGTAAAATTGCCCGATTAAATATCCCCCAAAATAAAACAATCAGAAAAGAAAAATTCAATAGTTAAAGCTGCCTGTTATAAGGTGAGATTGAAACAAAAGACACTGCATATCTATGTATGTACTATGGCTTAGCGGAGGGCTATAAACCATAATAATATCTAACAATATTTTGCCCCCTCCCAGGAACCAACTTTTGCTCCCTTAGTGGCAATATTGCCCTTATTAGGAAAAAATGGTCTGCAATATTCCAGTGGTGGAGGAGGGGGACAATTTAAAGTCCAACATTCCTAAAGTGCAGTGCTGAATCAGTAGGATTCTCTTTGTACATAAAATTCATAGGATATATAAAAGGCAGCATGCTATTTTCTAAAGCACTTGATTCAGTTTATTTTTCTTATCCTAACCGTGCCTATTTCTTTGGAACTTTGGGGGTGGGAATGAGAAGTAAAATTTAAAAAGAAACAAAACTTTGATAACAGAAAAGCAACAAATGATTAAGTTAGAGATAAAATTCACCATCTATTCTAGCACTCCTGACATGCCTTTGATAGATTGCTATTGGCGATTCTATACGTATTCCATTTCTCTCTTGCTCCCCCCCCCCATTCTCTGCTCAATCATTCATTCTGCATATAACATACACAGCCACATATCTATATCACTGAGAAAGGATCAATCATTTTCCCCTATGCTGCTGAGACATACAATATTTATCACAGGTTATAGAAAAGAAGAAAAGAAAATCTAAGAATATTCTCTTCAGCTGTATTTCTGTTGTGCAGCTGAGAGCATCCCAGTCCTCCTCAGTCTTGCTTACTTGTCAGCTCAATCCAGCACAATCTGTAGTGCAACAAGGCTGATAAAGTTAGGTACCCACTGGCCATTGCAAAGGAAAACAGACCTGGTTATTAGTGATCTTCCTCGCTGTATTAAACACAACTCCCATTAGGCAAACTCCCTTCCATTTCTTTAAACCTCTCAATGCCTTGTAAATCAAATATTTATCAACTGAGAATTTCTTTTCTAGTTGTCTGTTGTTTCAGCTCTGACAAAGTTGGCCACTAGCCAGTTGGTAAAGAAACCTGTGAAAGGAAATCAGCCACAAGAAAAAGAAAACTCTATTTCATTTTTATTTCACAGGAACAAACTGCCAACAAATCTCCTCCCCCCACTCCCTTTTTTTTTTTTCTTAACATGCCCTTGTGAAAAAGTTTGCCTTGAATGAGCAGGCCTGGCCACTCATTTAGTCAACAAATATTTACTGGACATTCATCAGTTAGGTCTATAAATCCTGGGGATTTTGTAATCTATATTAAAATGTTGCTGAACCGCTATGAATATAGACATTGCGACTAATATGCAACTCACAGAAGTATGTGCATAGGATATTGCAATTTCGAAAGGGGAATTGGGAGTAGCCCTGAACCCTGACTTACAACAGGAGAAGGAATCCATATGGTGAGTGGGCGGAGGGAGGTGACAAATTTACATGAAGGCGCAATTGGCATATTTCCAGGAAAAGCAATTGCTCCCACGGAATTACCACATAGATGGACAACATTTAAAGTAAGTCAGAACAAATCTTATTACTGTTCTATAACCAAATATACACATGCTAACTTAAAGTAATACTATCAATGAATATCTATAAAATATCTTTATAATGTCTTAGTCTGTTTTATGTTGCTATAACAGAATACCATAGACTTGGTAATTTATAAAGGAAAGAAATTTATTTCTCACAGTTCTGGAGACTGCGAAGTCCAATAGCAAGGTACTGGCATCTGGCAAAGGCCTTCTTGCTGCATCATTCCATGGTGGAAGGCAAAAGGGTAAGAGAGTGAGAGAGAGCAAGAGACAGAATTCACAGCATCAAACCCTTTTACAATCAGCATTAATCCATCAAGGGGATGGTGACCTCATGACCTACATGCTTCCCATTACACCTCACCTCCCCACTCTGTTGCATTGGGGATTAAGTTTCCAGCACATGCTTTTTAGGGGACACATGCAAATCATAACAATTAAGGAAGTTAAATATCACATGTAATCTTACAGCAATTATAGTTACTGACTTACTGATTTTCAGAAGAACATACTTAGCACATTAAGAACAAATGTCTCTACCCAAGACCAAGTTCATCCTCTGCATGTTCTAAACTCTGCTATACAGCAGAATGACATGTGGAAATTTTTAAATATATACAGGCCCATGACTTATCACTGGAGTTTCTGATCCAATGGGTCCAAGGGTAGAGCCAGGGCATCAATGTCTTTCAAAAATTCTACAGGTGATCCTACTTTGAATTACAGTTGCAAACTATGGCTCAGCAGAGTTTCCTATTGCAGCCAAATTCTCGAAATAACTAGTTTCAGTTTATTACATAAACATGTCTACTTACTGTTTTGCAAATTGGTTCTTTAGCTTACCATGCATTTCCCATTTTCAGAATCTACATTTCCCTTCTGGAAGAAGAAAAAATGGTGACCACTGCACTTCCAGATCCTACAGCTAATCATTTCTGCATGATCATATTAGCCCCTTCCACATAACACAATTAGTTGTGCATCTAACCAATGAAGAAAAGAGAGAAGTTAAAGTTCTGGTCCCAACCCTTATACCAAGTTCCTACAGAATACCAGGCATCTTGCTGGTGCACTGGGTAAGCTTCGAGTTGTCACCAACTTTGCCTTAATGAATCTTGCACTGTAGCAGAAAAAAGAGAAAATAAATTAGTAAGAATGTAACACATTATGACTCAGAGGGTAAATTCTGGGGAGAAAATCAAGAGAGTGCAGTGATAGGAAAAGGACAAAGATTCTTCCTAGCAGGACTTTTTAAAGTCATGACATTTAACACTTAAGCTTTCATCTAAGACCTGAAAGGTGAGATGTTGATGACCACATAAACAATGAGGAGGGAAACATTCTTGGCATGTCAGAAAACCAGGGGCTGGGGAGAACTTAACCATCCTGGGCCATGTGTAAGATGATGAAATTGGCCTACATAGTTTTAAATGATACTCCCTGCTCTAAAATCCTACAAAGAACAACCCCAAGCAATTAGTGAGACGAAAAGCATTTTATCCCAAAATTTGATAGACATACCAAAGGTACAGATGGAAAGGATCTCTTTGTCTAATTCCAATTCTACTGATTGGTTTAATGATCCAGAAATAAGGTTCCTCACCTCTTCCTGTTAGTATAACCAGGAACTTCTACTCACAGATCATCTATATGGCATTTCTTGAAAACATCACTTTAAAAAGGAAAGCTTAATGGGCAAAAATACATAAATGGATAATGTCAAAAGAAGACAGGAATCAATTATTCTCATTAGTCAAGAAGACAGAATAAGAACTAATAGCTTTTAAGCTGTAGTAGGGAAAACTTGGGTTAAATCGAGCAGAATCTCACTAATTCTCACTTCAGTAATTTCCAAACCCTGTAATTTTCATAGAGAAAGCTGGTATTCATAGCCATATTTCAATAAGCATTTCACAGCACAAAGGTTAGATGGAGAGCTCTTGGGAATTAGGTTCCACTACTTTACAAAATATGTTAGGTAGAGTCCCTTGCAATATTACCAATAAAGTAAAAGTCCTTTGTCAAAAGTAATAAGCTAACTACAAATGTGACTACAGCAGTGTTTTGTCTTTATAGAACTTTCCCTTTCAGGTGAGCTCTTACTCGCAAAATCAATAAATTATCAGGGGAGTTTCCATATAGCAGTGTGAATTAAAAATCAGACATCAAAGCATCCTCTTTGATGAGATTTATTTCATAAAGTTTTTCTGCTATATTTATTTTAAATTGATACATATATCACATGCAAATTGTCCTACAATGTCATCTTTTCTATATATTCAGAATACAAGGAGAAGCACTACTTTAACAAATAAAACAAAAAAAGAAGTCATTTCTGTTTTAGCGTTCAAGAGGCTAGCTAACTGTCCTCTTGAGCTTGGAAAGTTGGTGACTATCCTTGGGGGTGGGGTTATTCAACACTGGATCCGTGGTTCTTAATCAATACTGATGGGCTGCAAAACCTCCATGGGTTTATTAGCAATTTGTGATCTAAGTGTGAAATGGATCTATATCAATACTGAGGATGTATACTATTGTGTGACAGGCAATGTCTTATCAGATAAAATGCCCCGTTAAGAGGGCTACAACATTCTGGGAGTAAAAAAGTAAAAGGTAAACGATATAGCTTAAAAGCAAAGTAGGCAATGCAAACTAAATACTACCAGTAATATTGACCCACACGGCTACTAAGCAATCTCCATGTGTCAGGTGATCTTGGAAATTTTTATTGCCTCTTTTAAGAGGGTAATCCTCACACTGTTCTTCACTGTTATTATTCCTATTTTCAAATGCCACAAACTAAGGGGCTTAAAACAACAGAAACTTATTCTCTCGTAGTTCCAGGGGCCAGAAGTCCAAAATCAAGGTGTTGGCAGGGCCCTGCTCTGTCGGAAGTTTCTAGGGAAGGATCTGCTCTGTGCCTCTCTCCTAGCTTCCAGTAGTTGCTGTCAATCCTTAGCATCTTTGTTTCATAGATATATCACTCCAGTCTCTGCCTCTGTCTTCACATGGCCTTCTCTGTTTCTCCTCTGTCTTCAAATCCGTCTCTCCTTACACGTCAGTCATTGGATTTAAGACCCATCCCAATCCAGCATGACCTCATCTTAACTTGACCACATCTGCACAGACCCTATTTCCAAATAAGATCACATTCACAGGTACTGGGGTTAGGAATTTAATGTATCTTTTTGAGGACACAGTTCGATCTACTGAGAGACATCAAGGACCAAATGTTCCTCCTCCCAAACTCAAACACTGCCCAAGCTTTAGCACCCTGCAATTCCCCTCAGCCTCACCCACAAGCAAAGAAGTATAAACCTCCCACTGATTGACATTAAATGTCAACTGCCTTTGGGTCATAGGGTCTAAAATATAAATTGAAGTGTAGCGTAGTTATACTTTTTGTTTTCTTAGGTTGTGGACTGAATTCAGACACACTGCAACACGTTTTAGGAAATGTGTACAAAGAATTTTGGGGGCATGGTGAAGAGCAGGGAAATCAGACTGAGGACTGGGAGACATTTATCAGAAGCAGCGATCTTGGGCTAAGCCCTGTAGGAAGAGTAAGAATTAAATACAGAGCAACAAGGGCTAAGGAAAATGCAAAGGCTTTCCAAGCAGAACAATGTACGCTTGTGCATAGATGCTGGAAGGAGTATTCAGGGCGCTGGAATTCTTTTAGCATGATGGATTTAACAGCTCTATGAGGGACAGTGAGGGAGCAGGGGCTAGAGAGGTGGGCTGGGTCCAGATCATGCCTGTGCCAGGGGATGGCTCCAGTAGCTAAGTGACAGTGAGTGTGAGAAAGACACTACCGAAGACAGAGACCAGTTATGTGATGACTGCAATAAATCTCACTAAAACAATGGGGACTTCCATGGAGGCAGTGGCAGAAGGGACAGAAAGGAGACATATCTAATCAGAAAGAAAAGGTGAATGTCGGGCCGGGCGCGGTGGCTCACGCCTGTCATCCTAGCACTTTTGGAGGCCCAGGTGGGCGGATTGTTTGAGCTCAGGAGTTTGAGACCAGCCTGAGCAAGAGTGAGAACCCATCTCTACTAAAAATAGAAAGAAATTAATTGGCCAACTAAAAATATATAGAAAAAATTAGCCAGGCACGGTGGCGCATGCCTTTAGTCCCAGCTACCTGGGAGGCTGAGGCAGGAGGACTGCTTGAGCCCAGGAGTTTGAGGTTGCTGTGAGCTAGGCTGATGCCATGGCACTCTAGCCTGAGCAAGAGTAAGACTCTGTCTCAAAAAAAAAGAAAAGGTGAATGTCACTTCTAGTTTGCTCAGCTAGATGACAGAGAGCAGCAGCTTTCAAAAATGTTTGCCTGTGACCCACATTAAGAAACACTTTAGGTCAGGTGCAGTGGCTCATGCCTGTAATCCTAGCTCTCTGGGATGCCGAGGTGGGTGGATCGTTTGAGCTCAGGAGTTCGAAACCAGCCTGAGCAAGAGCAAGACCCCATCTCTACTATAAATAGAAAGAAATTAATTTTCCAACTAATATATATAGAAAAAATTAGCCAGGCATGGTGGTGCATGCCTGTAGTCCCAGCTACTTGGAAGGCAGGAGGATCGCTTGAGCCCAGGAGTTTGAGGTTGCTGTGAGCTAGGCTGACACCACAGCACTCACTCTAGCCTGGGCAACAAAGTGAGACTCTGTCTCAAAAAAAAAAAAA
>VSMD01061566.1:0-64405 GCA_008750895.1 Mirza zaza | reverse complement strand
AATTCATTTCTTTCTATTTATAGTAGAGACGGGGTCTCGCTCTTGCTCAGGCTGGTCTCGAACTCCTGACCTCGAGCGATCTGCCCACCTCGGCCTCCCAGAGTGCTAGGATTACAGGCGTGAGCCACCGCGCCGGGCCTACGCCGCTTTCATTCTATAAGTTCTGTCTCTTTTCTTCCTTTATACACATGCTGAGATGCACCCCAACCTGAAGAGCCTTCCCTGGCCCCCACCCTCCCCTCCTCAGGCCACTGCCCTATTTCTCTTCCCTTTACAAGAAAACTCCTTAGACTCCCCCATCACCAGGGGAGGTGTTGGGAAGGAAGGCTTCCATTTTCGCCAAGGGCAGACAAATACACCGCATGCTACACAGACGGTGCTCTGGAATATCAGCTGGAAGGCACGGCTGTTCTCCAGAGGCAGGAACCAGCTCGTGTGTTTCCTGCTGGTGCCACGGGCCTTGGCCGTGCAGTGCAGCTGGCCCTGCCACTCGCTGCCGCTACTCTCTACCCCTCCTGGCCCCACGAGCACTGCCGCCCGCACCCGAGGGACAGGGCGCAGGGCTGGCTTAGCAGGCCTGGATGAGCAACGCAGTGCTCTGCCCTCACAATTAATCCTCTTACAGCTCAGTGGCAGGAAAAATGAAAAGGCTCTTCCTGGGAGAGAAGACTACTTTATTTTTTCAGATAATAAGAGCTGTCTACATAACTTAGAGTGTCTCCTTTCATACCATTGTCTCCTAAGAAACTTATTGGGGGAAAATCTGTACTCAAACGGAACTCGTATCGCCTCTTGGTTCGTGGGTTTTATTATTTTATTCCAAATTTAATCATCTTGTTTCATTTAAGCCATTTTATCATAGGATTCTTCCAATCGTAAATAATGCAGAAATGTATTTTAAAAATCATAGCATGTGTATAAGTCAGTCTTCTTAAAGACCTCAATGTAGAGATTCAGAAAATGGGCTTTAGAGTTACAGAACCAGTAAGATTCCCAGCTCTTACCAGTGAGTTCTAGCTGTGTGACCTTGGGCAAATTACACAGCCTGTCTGAGCTTCGGTTTCCTTATCTATAAATTGGGGACAGTATTTCTCTTCCCCTTTTCGACATCTCTGGATCTAAATTCTTTCCCCCGGTTTCCCGGCCTTCCTCCAGCTGGCCCTGCCTCTGCTCTGGCGGCACTGGACTTCACGGTCCCGGCCTGCCCACAGGCTGCCTGGGGTTCGCTCCACTCCGCCCTCCGCCTGCTCTGTCTTGCACGGCTCATGTGTCCCATCTCAGCTGAAAAGTCGCTTCCTTGCAAAAAGGCCTTCCCGGACGCCCTTGCCTAGACCAAGCTACACCCCGGTCTGCTCGGCAACTTCAATGCGCACATGAATGACTCATCCTGTGACCTTACAATGCAGCACGTTCCCATTCGAAGCGTCTGGGTGGAGCCCTGTGCTCGGGATTTCTAACACGCTCCAGGTGATCGGACACTGGAAGGAGAACCTTTGAGAGTGCCAAGGCTCCCTTGCACGACTACCACCACTCCTCATTTAATGCTATCTGCCTTCCCTGCCAGACCCTCACCCCTGACTCTTTGCGCGATCCCAGCCCCTAGCAGAGCACCTGGCTGAGACTCAAGAAATGTTTCATGATTACACCAGCCAATATCTACAATGTCTCTAGCCTGGCTTCTGGTCAGAGTAAAAGGAATTGAACAAACAGTATCAGCTTCCATTAATAATAATTTTATTATATACCAATGATAGCTTCTTGAGGCAAGAACCATGTCTTTTACCTCTTTTCTACCTTGAATAGTTCCTAGAATGGTCCTGGACACAAAACCAAGGCCCAGAGAGTGTTTGATGAATGAATGACTAAAGGAACAAAGGAATGCGAGACCCTGGCCCACGGCCCTTCATGAGTGTACGATATGAATCGATCAGCACCAGCCCTTCATATAAACCCAAACTCACTCTTGTACCAATTCCTACTTGTGGTTAGGGACACAGGGTTTAAACACAAACAACAGGGACCAAAGAGTTACTGAGCAGTCCTCAGAGCAAACAAACAAGCGACAGCCCAGGAAGGAGGGTTATTGTTTTAAAAATTATTTCCTTAGTCCTCAAAGAACTGGAACAAAGCAGGATTGTGCTGGCTGCCTCCCCTGCAAGAATTCGCATTCTAGGCCAGTCTAAATGCCAGTCTAAATGCTACTCAGAATACAGTCACCAAATCCAACGAGCAGCAGCAGCCTCGGGCGGGGGCTGCAACGTTCCCCTTCCCACTGGTCTTGCGGCAACGTTTCAGGCGGTGCACCCCAGTTCTCCGCGTTCAGCTCTTCTGACGACCCCTACCCCGCTTCCACCCTCCGTATTGTTCCTTTTGGCCCACTCTGCACTGTCTCTTTCAGGCCAGAGAGTGGGCAGAGCTGTTTGCAGTCCAAAAGCTTCTAAACAAAATAATCTCGGGAAACCATTAGATTAGGCAACTATCCCATTTGCAGAACCCATTCCCTTCATTCTCAACCTCCCACAGATTAGGGAAGGAAGTAGAAACCCGGAGAGGACACCCAGCACTGAAGATCCTGTATCCTCCAAGAAGATGACTATGGGGTCATTCACATAAAGGGGGCTGGAAACATATTAATAGAGGCTCAAATTCAAATATGGGGTCTTAAGTACTTAAAAAAAAATGAGGAAATCTATAAGCACTGGCTTGAAAATATAGCACTGAAAAGTAACGATGTGGCATTTAAACAGCGCCCCAGGGAACACTATCAATCAGAGATATTACCATCTAAAGCCAAACGAATGGGTCACATGTTCCAGTTCACATTTCTGGAGCCCACATCTTAAAATCCATCTTTGTAAGCTGAAATCCCGACTGCCCACTGTCATGGTCACTCCAGCCTCATTGTCATCAGCAAAACATCAGGGAGTGAACGAATACAGGCAGTGAGAAAGGACGCACACATCCTCTGCTAGGCTGTACTGGAAGCACAGAGATACTCCTTTGGGAAATAAAAAGACGAACAGCCCACGGCCCACAGTGGAATCTCTCTCCCTCCTTTCCTTCAGCAATTGTGGGGCACGAGGCCCCGTTGCCAGGTGACATCTCGGCCTTCCTCCGCGGTTCTCTCGCTTTCCCTGCCGCACTGCCAACACGGGCACGTCCCAGGGTCTCGCTCTCAACGGCGTCCTTAGTCTCCACAATCCCCCCCACACCCGGAGAATCTCAGGGGGAAGTTTTGGAAAAAAAATCACACAAATGTAATTTAAGATTCTCTAGTAGTCATATTAAAGACGGAGAAGGAAACAGGCGAAATCAGCTTTGGTGATATATTTGATTTAACCCCAAATTCAAAATATGATCGACTTGCGATCGGCATATAAAAATGATTCACGAGGGCATTTGCACTAGATGTAGTTATTGAGTCTTCAAGATCCGGTGTGTAGTTTACATTCACAGCACATCTCAATTTGGGCCGGGCGCCTTTCGAGTGCTCGATAGTCACATACGGTGGCTAGTGGCCACGTTATGGGACAGCACAGCCTGGATCCACCAGCTGACAGCAGCACCTGCCAGGTACGTGAGGCTGTCTCAGATCATCTGGCCACATTTGGGCCACCAGATGACGGTAGCTACGGGAGTGACTCCTAGTGTCACCATCAGAAGAACTTCCCAACTGAGCCCAGTTTAAATTGGGCTCAGAGAATTATAAATAAAACGGCTATTTTAAGCTGCTAAATTTTGGGGTGGATTGTTACACAATAATAGGTAACTGATACAATGCTAGACAGTCTTGTTACATTTGCTGAAATACTAAAAGTCATGGGAGTCATAGGGGTCTATTTGGAGCGGGTAAAGAAGGGTGAAGCTAACTTAGCAAAGGTGAGACAAAGCAGGGCCTGTTCTGGGAGCCCAGGCATGAACAACCAGAAATGCAGAGGAGCTAGTGTCCCGTGGGACCAACCTCTGACCAACGGGAAAGGGTGGCCCTTCTTGTCCTGGTGGGCTGTCCCGAGAGACAGTCCATTTACAATCCTGGAAGCCTGGGCCAATGTCTGGGCCTGATACCACAAGGTGTCCCTTCTCATCTGGGCTCACCTGTCTCCCGGCCTCTCTTGCCTTTCCTTCACTCCTGCTGTCGGGGACCACACTCCTTGATAAAGCTGTAGCTCGTACACCTCGGCCTGAGGCTCTGCTTTCTAGGGGCTCCAGGCCAAGATGTCAAGCACCTTAGGACCCTCTCAGGGAAGAGATCTTGAGGTTCTACCCTCAGATTCAAAGTCAGGAAACCTTACGTCTAGCCGCTCCAATAGGGACCCAAATTCCTGGCTCACAATTGCAGTCACACCTTCTCTGCCCATCCCACTATCCTTGCTCCAGAAGGCCTGTCTCACTACCCGGGCACCAGTCCACCAGGCAGGCACCAGGAGACCTGTGCCACTGTCACTCCCTCTACCATGCCCCCTGAAATAAAGCGTCCCCTGCTTTCCAAGGACACAGGCATTGTTTTTCTCAATTACCTTTACTTACGCTACTTAAAGTGCTTCCCGCCTTCTCCCTGTCTCCTGACTTGTCTTCATACCTAGTTTGGGAGCAAGGGCTTGAGTTTCACACGCTGACTTTATTCACCTACAAAATGATGGGGTTGGATGCCTCCCCCACCCCGGCCTGCCTTGTTTCGCTGCCTAAGATTTCTGTGCGGAGCAGTCTGGTTTGGGGGCTCTGGGAAGGCACACGCCAGGTCGC
The DNA here is from genome assembly GCA_008750895.1 of Mirza zaza. Classification (NCBI taxonomy): domain Eukaryota; kingdom Metazoa; phylum Chordata; class Mammalia; order Primates; family Cheirogaleidae; genus Mirza; species Mirza zaza. Next base: position 59,662 of record VSMD01061566.1, on the reverse strand, counting down.
ACACAGCTCTGGCCCCCGGGCTGCTGCAGCATGAGCACGGGCTATGCAAACGAGAGCTGGATGAAGGGAGGGAAGAAGGGACGGGTGTCACCAAGGGGACATCTCACGGTCTCATCTCAGGGGATTGAAAAGGATGCATAGCTCTTCCCGAAGGTCTCCCACCAGACAAGTCAGCCAGCGTGCTCTGCCTCCCCTCCGCAGATGCACCAGGGCAGCTCTCAGGGACGGGGGGCTTGCAAAGACTTGTCTCATCTGCTGACCCCCTTACAGCCTTGAGGAAATAAACGTGGTCTCGGTTTCACCTACTAATCAGCGGGAAAGGGAAGTCGCTGCCGGAGGGGGATTAGCCTCTGAAGCAGAAGCCCGGTGCTGGGATAAGGCGTACTCTCCTTACAAGCAGCAGCAAGTACTGACGTTAATTCTACAAATTTGGTGCCCTGAAGACCCGATGACAGCTCCCAGCTGCTGATAAATGTCGCCCATTACCACCCTGGACATTTGCCTTCCCCGATTGTTTCTGGGATCCAGGATCTCTTAGAAGCCTCGTTCTAACCTGAGGAGAGGAAACAAGGGTCGTAGACACTGGGGGCGGATGTCTGGGACGCCTCCTGCAGGGGACAATGGCCTGGAGGAAGAGAAACACGGAGTCTTTGATCTGAGAAGACACATTTACCAACAGGTGGAGACGATGCAAGTAAAAGTAAACCAAAAACCCTAAAGCCACCCAGAAAGGCGGTGTCATCTGCTGTCACACAACACCACCAGGACACTGTTCCGACCCAGCATGAATTCTGCGGATTAATTACTACCTCTGCTTCCCTTTTCCTCTCTGTTAACTGGGAGAATGGAGCACTTGCCCTGGACCAAGAGAGTAATTTCTGATGACGTGAATATTAGGTGCTTTGAATATTATGCTGCTTGTTTATGCTGAATATTATGCTGCTCTGAAGACATTTTTTCAAAATAACTCTCCATTCGGTTAACAGATCCTGGGAAAGGTGGCACAGTGATACTGATACAAGCCTCATGAAGGTTCTACACTCCGCGGCTCCTGGTTTGACTTCCTTGTCAGGAAGGTTTTGTAAGTCACCCAGGAAGAGAATGCTGTGTAATCTTCATTTTCCTTACGCGTAAAAAACATAATAATTTTGGAGTTTTTCATAGTATCCCCTGGAGTCAGCTGAAACGATATTTGGGTTTCTGCAGACTGAGGCTGGAATCTCAAGTTGACACATCCAGAGCCTGGTCCCTCTTCCCCCCTTCAGCCCCGCCACACTGCTGACTCCGGGAGTCACTCCCCCAGACCCCACGGCACCCACATCCCAACGAGCGTGGACCCCAAGGAAGACACGTGCTCCGACTCACACACGGCAGTTGAGCTGAAGCAGCAGGCAGATCGCCACCCCCCCATTCCAGCACAGCAGGAGGGGCCCTGGAGGTGGCGTAGCCCCAGGGACTGTCGGGTTGTAGTGAAAACCAATCCGCAGAATCAGTTATTTCTTATAAAATGCCCAGCCCTAGAACCCTGCCCGACGACAGCCTTATCTTCCTCTTGTCATACTCATTCATTAATTCTGTATTTTTTGATCTCTACCACATGTGACGTCTTCCCACCCCACCACCTGGCACGCTGCCCCTGAGATTACAGTCCCATTCCATCTGGAGAATTTAAGGGCTGACGTGTCAGGGTTTGTGGGAAGTTACCTGTGCTAAGTGCCATGGAATCAAACCGAACTTCGAAATGGGACAGTTTTGCAAAACCCAGAAGACTCCAGTCAACCTGAGTCGGTGTAATGAGGAAGTCCCCTCTCTCTTTTAACCCCATCAGGACAGTAACTTTGAAATGAGAAATTCGCTTTCTGTTCTCAGCGTCTGCCTTCTTCAGCCCCTTCCTGCCCACCTCGTGGGAACGCGTCCTACTTTATGGAATGAGGTGTTGCATGATTCTAGAATCACAGACAAAAGCCAACGTGATCTTTAAATCAAAACTGCTGAGGTTTTCTGTCTTTTGGCAGGTGTGATGAGGTTGGGCTGGCTAGACTTGGTGGGCAGGGTGCAAACAGAGAGCTGCCCAAGGCAGAGAGGCAGACAGACATGAATGGAGGCCAGCCACAGGGAAATCAAAAGAGAGCCAAGGGGTAGAAGAGAGAAAACCCAAGAGACCATTTGCAGCCTTTGGTGGCGAACTGTGAGTAATAGGGTGAACTGTGAGTAATAGGGTCGCTTCATCGCAAGGCCTGAGGGCAGCGATTCACCTTCCAACATTAGCGCCAGATGGGTGAGAGCAGCAAGGGTCAGGCTCTGTTTACCCACTAACTAGTTAACACCAGGTCCGGATTTCCAGCCTTGAGCTCCCAGAATGAAAAGCAAATTAGTTTCCGAAAAAAAAAAAAAAAAAAAAAAAATCACACCTAGAATTACCGTATCATCCAGCAATTCCATTCCTGAGTACGCAACCCAAAGAACGGAAAAAGCAGGGACTCGAAGGGATATCGGTACACTCGTATTCCTAGCAGCATCATTCCCGATAGCCAAAAGGTGGAAACGACCCAAATGTCCACTGACGGATGAATGGATAAACAAAACGTGGTACACACATACAGAGGACTAGTACTCAGCCTTATAAAGAAGGAAATTCTGACACGTGCTGCAACACGCATGAACCTTGAAGACACACTAAGTGAAATAAGCCAGTCACAAAAGGACAAACACTATGATTTCACTCATAGGAAGTACCTAAAAGGAGTCAAATTCATAGAGACAGAAAACAGAATGACAGCCACCAGGGGCTGGGGGGGAGGAGGCAAGAGGGAGTTACAGTGTAATGGGTAGAGTTTCAGTTTGGGGAAGATGAGAAAGTTCTGGAGATGGACGGTGGCAACATAAATGTGCACAACAAGGTAAATGCCATAAAAATGTACACTTAAAAATGATTACAATGGTAAATTTTATATAATGTATATTTTACCACATTTTTTTTAAAAAAGCAAATCAAACACAAGCTTTTCCTGTGGTGAAATAAAAATCATGACACAGTGGTACTAAAGGAGATAGTAACAGGCCAGATTATTTGAAATTGAGAAGGTCCTGCGACATCTTACAAACCTAGAGTCATGTAGGTAGTACGTTAACTCGTCTCCGAGAAATGCCATTTAAGAAGCACTAGAATGATACATAGTGAGTGTGACGTGCACCGTCTGGGGAGTGGACACATTTGAAGCTCTGCCTCAAGGGGGGAGGGGAGACAAGGGCAATGTATGTAACCTTAACGATTGTACCCCCATAATATTCTGAAATTAAAAAAAAAAAAGTTAAATAAAAAAAAAGAAGCACTAGAATGGGCATATGGCATCCATGGGTTCTAGTCTAGCTTTGTCACTAACTAGTTATATAACACTAGACAAGGAAGTTGCTTCTTCCGGGGCCTCGTTTTACCCATCTGTACAAAGGGTTGGATTAGATGACCCACGCCCCCTTTCAGCCAGGCCCAGGGTCCTTAAAATGTAGACCTGGCGCAGCGCCTGGAAACATATTAAAAATGCAAATTATTGGCCATGGTAGCTTATGCCTCTAATTCTAGCACTTTGGGAGGCTGAGGCAGGAGGACTGCTTGAGTCGAGGAGTTGGAGGTTGCAGTGAGCTACACTCCAGCCTGGGTGACAGCAAGACCCTATCTCAAAAAAAAGCAAAGCAAAGCAAATTGTTGACCCCTTCCTCAGAATTACTGAATCAGAAACTGCGTGTGGACCCAACAGTCTGGATTTGAACAAGCTGAGATGGATTTGAGAACCACTGAGACAGGACATTCTATGCTTTTATAACTAATAATGATCTGGGTAAGTCACATTTTTTAGTAAATAAAAGCACAAACATCCAAACACACAAAAAAAATGCATTCCAAGATGAATAGGAATAAAGAGGATAATTGATTTTTAAAAAATGAGGTATAAATACAAAGTAGCAAATTAATTGTGTGTGTGTGTTTTTTTTTTTTTTTTTGAGAGAGTCCCACTCTGTCACCCCAGGTGGTGTGGAGTGGCTTCATTGTAGCTCACTGCAACCTCAAACTCCTGGGCTCAAGAGATCCTCCTGCCTCAGCCTCCCGGTAGCTGGGACTACAGGTACACACCAGGCACCGGCTCATTTTCCTATTTTTAGCAGAGGCGGGATCTCACTTTTGCTCAGGCTGATCTCGAACTCCGAAGCTCACACTATCCTCCCGCCTCCGCCTGCCAGAGAGCTAGGGTTATAGGCGTGAGCCACCACACCTGGCCCAGCAAATTAATTTTTTAAAAACCAAAATTAACATATCCCAATGACTGCTGTCCTCAAAAGCTATAAACACCCTACCACCCATTGTTCTAATGATGAAGTTCTTGCTCAGAACATTTTTGAAATTTTAACTGGGAACTGATGAAGTTCTTGCTCAGAACATTTTTGAAATTTTAACTGGGAACTGACTGCTGAGTCAGTTTAAAGAAGCTGAACAAAATCAGCTCCATTTGTTTGGAACTAAAAGTGTCTTCATTCGGCTTGATCCTAGACTTACTGTCCTGATTAGGCTGCTTCCAGAAATCAAATTCACTCTAAAAGAAAGAAGATAGCCCATCATTGAGGGTTTTCAAAGAATGTGCTGCAGCTCAAAGGCGACTTCCAAAGCATGGCTCAAACATGTTTTGGATAATGACAGAGTTGCACGTTTGACACCGCAGAGTGCCCCTCTGGAAACAGACAACGCTTGCCCCATCCAAGCTCAGACCTGAGGCTGAAAGTTCTTGGGAAACAAGAACTGACCCTTCAAGGGGAGTGGAACTATCTCATCTTTTCACAGTTGAAGCTACTAAGGCTACAGGGGCTGAAGAATCTGCCTAAGGTTACGGAACTCAAGAGTGGAACCAGAAATTAACTTTCCTGAAGAACCTTAACTAGGTCTAACTACCTGTGACCCAGGGAGTGGGGACAGGACAGCGGAAGGCTCCACCCACCAGGCTGTGATGTCAAATCAGAAGAGGCGGCCCCCAGCCCAGGCGCTTTCTCCAAACAAAAGACGCTTTTGAATGTACTGAATTATTTTGGCACCAGCCCTGGTCAGTTCTTTCTCTGTTGGTGGGTTGAAAAATATTTCTAGCATCCCACCAGGTCCAGTGAGAACGAAGAGGGTGGAAGATTCTTTCTGCATTTAGCCACACGATGTTCTCATCTTCGGGAAGGAGGTGCCCAGCGGACTGAGCCCCCCACCTCCAGGGCGGAGGGGAGGGCGAAGGTGAAGGGTTCTTTTCCCGGCTACTGGCCACGCAGAGCGTCTGGTCTGCCGGCCTCTCTCCTGGAAGACCCCTCCTGCCCCTCACTGTGATCTTCTAAAGTGCTCGCTTTGGGGGTGAGGAGTAGGAGGAGGTACTAAAAGTGAAATATTATTTTGAATATTTATCAAGCTTTTTCCTACCCTCAGCTCTTCAGAAGATCTTTAAAGCCATCATCTTCACTGTATGGGTCTCTCCCCAACACCCTTATCATCCACATCTCTCGATTTTAGGAGTGCATGTATGTTTTGCAGCGTGCTCCCTCTCTCCTGTGTAATTCTCTCTCTAGTCAGACTGTGTGCCTAGTGGCTGAAGTGTGGAAATCTCTTTATTTCCCACAGAAATGGGAAATCCCACGTGGTGATGACAATGGTGAAGGCATTACCAGGTGTGCCCACTGTGTGCCGGGCACACAGGTAAGTACTCTACTGATATGTGTTATCTCAGTTAAGCCCCATAACAGTGTAGCAAGGTGCTGTAACTCCACTTTTCAAACTGAAACTCAAAAAGGTTAAGTAAGTAGCCTACTTAAGGTCAAAGGGAGGAGATCCAAAAGCAGAGCTCTTGATAATTAGACCTCACTTCCTCCTGAAGTTAAGGTGTTAGAGCACCACCCTCAATTCACCTTCCACTTCAGCTGTTCCCCATCCCAGCCCCATCCTCCCACCTCCCTTCCTGACCTCCAAGGGGAGGGGGACAAAAAGGGTGTGATCTTAGGAACCTCCAAGGAGATCTCTGGCCTTGAAGACCCAGAAGGAGGTGGAAAAGGAGGCTGGCAGAAAGGGGCGGAGCTACAGTGGCACAGACTCCTCTTCCTCAAGCCCAGCTGCCTCTCCTTACCTGGCACCCTGCACACAACCACCCTCAGGCCTGAAAGTCCCCAAAACACAGTCCTGCCCGAAGCCCAAGCCTTCTATCCCTTTGAAAGTACCCAAGGCCCTGACAGGGTGAGGAAGCCACATCACAGCCACACGTCCAAGGAGAATGACTGTCACTCCAGCAGAGAGCAGGATGCAGTTATTTCCACCTCCCAACCTCGACCTGAACACTCCTGAGTGAGCCGCAGAGGAGGAGAATGACATGCTCAGGTGCAGTTGCCCGTATTTCATTGCCCAGCTGGGCTCCCTGTCCTGACCCAGGAGACGGCAGAAAGGGCCCCAAGCCAGGTGTCAGGACACCCAGGTTTGGGTCCCAGATCTTCCGGTAACTCTCTGGACCTCAGGCACCTCTTCCCTACCACAAGGAGGTCACCGCATGGCCCGTAAAGGGCTCCCAGCTGCTCAGGTCTGCAGCCCCGTGGCCAGGCTGGGGAGGCCGCCCTGCCAATCACACGCCGCTGGCACCAGCCCGGCTGCAGACAGCGAGAGCTGATGCGGCAATAGGACCTCATCCCCGCCCACTCCCTGGGAATCCGACCCTGCTCCCCCTCGGCCACAGGCAAGCTCCGACAGTCTTCCGAGAGAACTGCTGACCTCTGGCCTGGCTGGTTCCCAGTGAAACAAAGGACCGCAAGCTGGTGGGCCGGGACCATCCTCCCGGGGCGAGGTCAGCTTCCACCTGCCAGCTGACGCCCGCGCACACGGACTCCACGCTCCAGCTGCACACGCCACACGGGAGGAGGCCGGTGCTCCCTGGAGGGCCATTATGCCAACGTGACTCCAGTGAGATGTAAGCGATGGGGAAGGGGCCAGAAAGCACAGTTTATGGGTCACCGCTCCAGCGTAGTCCCAGCCCCGTGCAGCTGTCACTCAAACTCAAGCTCTCGGGGCATGAAGCACCCTCGACTTAAGGGCTTCACCTTGTTCTATCCAAGTTCAGAGTCCACCTCAGCCAGGCAGCCGTGCACCCCCTGGGCCATAAGGGCTGGTCCCTGGTGGCTTCTCAGTATTCCCATAAACCAGGCCCTCAGCGCAAGTCGCCCAGTGCTCTTCTACCTTGTATTGGCACCTACGCTTCCTTCCAACTACTGTTCAAGATCTGCTTTCCAAAAAGTCCTCTGGAGACCACCTCCAATGCACCCGACTGCTAGCTAACCCTTATGCACTTGATTTCCAACAGCTACACCCAGGTTTCCCATATTCAACTAATACGGAGACATATTCCAAAGGAAAAACATCTCCAAACTCCTATGAGCATATCTGAGACTCCCTCCTCCCCAGGGATCTATATGCCCCAGTGAGAGAGATAATATCCTAAGAGACCAAAATCTACTTTTATGAAAAGTATCTCTCAATCGAAAATGAGAATTGCCAGCGAGAAGTTTTGTCCTTGTAACAAAAACAATACAAAAGCACATTGTAAACTTTCTCCCAGAATTCAATGAGAGACAGAGCTACAGAGTTTTGTCTACTCATTCACCAAATATTTGCTGAGCGCCTCACGTGTGCCAGGCAATGCCCTTGGCCATGGGGTTCAGGGGTAAACAAGACATTGTCCCAGCACTGCCAGTGGGGCAGGCAGGCTGTGGAACTGTAAACGATCCACATACAGGTGCAGGTCGTGGGAACTGATGCACAGAGACGGGGAGCAGAGTGAGAGGAGAAATAAGGAGCGTGGGAGGGAAGAAGGGCCGGGTTTACATTGCGGGGTTAGGAAATGATACCAAAGCAGAGACCAGAACAAAACACAGTGAAGGAGAGAGCCGGGAAGTGATGAGGAACAGCTCCGGCAAGGCTGCAGCCAGCTGGGGCATTGGGAAAAGGCCCAGAGACCAGCCACGCGGAGCAGGGAGAGGTTGGGCAAGAGCAGTAGGAGGCGGGGGTAGCCGGGGAGGGGGAAAGCCAAGGCCATACAGGACCCTGTGTGCCACGGGCCACAGAGACGAGTCCGATTTTATGTGAATCGTGAAGAGAGGCCAGGGGTGGGGGTGGGAGTGTTGAAATGTTACAGAGAAAACTCATCAACGCCACTTATTAAAGATGGAAAGGCTGACTTCATTCCGGCCCATCGAGACGAGTACAGAGACAGTGGTGCTGGGATTTGGCAGTGGGGGAGAGAGACTAGGCTCAACTCCCAATGCAGCACGGGCAGGTGGCAATGGATAAGCCCAGGAGCAGGGTGGGGGGCAGTGGATGGAAATGACTGAGAGGAAGCAGCAGGGGTGAGGGAGATTCTGGCTGAACCCCCCTAACAGGGTCTTGCTGACAACAGGCCGGGGGGATCGGACATGACCCGGGGGACAGTGGAGGACGAGGACCTGATCAGATACTGAGGCTGCTCAGATGTCGAGGATGGGGGTTTCTTGCTAAGCAGCTGACTTAGCAGGGCTCTTGCTAACCCTGGATTTTACAAGGAAGTGCCCAGGTGGGCCCAGCAGAAGATTCAAGAGCCTGGCTGAAGCTTGGTCAAGCAAAGAATCTTCATCAGAAATGAGGAAGTGATGGTTTTTTTTCCTCCTCTGTCTTTTGTCTACTGTCCTGTGTCCTTCAGGTGACTCTGGCTTCCCCATGAGACGGGGAACTTTAGGGCAGGGGCTGCACCTCTCCTCTCACTCCAGGAGCTCCCTGATGGCACAAACTATGTGTCCCCTGCCTTTTGATACCGTCCCTTTGGCCTACAGGACAGGGCCCCACTCACAATACAGCCAGACTCAGTAGTGCCTCCAATCCCAAAACCAGCTCTTCTTGGAGCTGTGGGACTGCTAGCATTAGCCTGGCAGGCTCTAAAATCAGAAAACTACACACCCGTCACCAAAAGACAGGCCTCCCTACCCTGAACTGCGCCCTCCCGCCACTTAATGCACAGTGGCTCTGCACAGGTGTGGCCCCGCTCGGGTGCACACGCCCCCAGAGGTGGCTCGACAGACGCAGCACCAGCTGGCCCACCTGGGGTCTCCGGGGCTCAGGCAAAGCTGGCCCCTACCCCCATGACGGGACGCCTAGACACCAGGCCCGCGTCACTGCCACAAACAGCCTCCACCTCCGCCTCGACCCCAAGGGAGCCTCAGTTGCCTGTATCCATAGCAACCGACATTTGTGAGTTGCATTCCCCGGAGGGAGGGCAGGAGGGCTGCTGTGCTCTATGGTGGCTTATTCTGAGAGGAGACTGGCATTTCCCTGGCCGGTGTGGGGAGCCCAAATTTCCTGAAGGAGGTGTCCTCATCCACTTTCATCCGTTTTCCTGTCTCAATCAGCAAGGCACAGATGGACACAGATGCGTTTATTCAAAGATAGGACTTTCTCTTGGGTTCCTCTTTGAAGCTGATCCTGCACAAAATCTCGCTTTCGAAACTCCTTAGAGTTCAGGGTGGGGACAACTAGGAAAAAAATTAAAAACACAGAGCTGGAAGGAACTTGAAAGTTTCCAGTCCCCTGCCCCTGAGCCATCCCATCCCATCTCATGGTGAAAAACTCAAGCCTTCATTTTTAAAAATGAATTAAAAATTAAAATAGGGTGGGAAATTTAAAAAATTAAAATGCTGGCCAGGCACAGTGGCTCACACCTGTAACCCTAGCACTCTGTGAGGCTGAGGGTGGAGGATCGCTCAAGGTCAGGAGTTTGAGACCAGCCTGAGCAAGAGCAAGACCCCATCTCTACTAAAAATAGAAATTAATTGGTCAACTAAAAATATATATAGCAAAAATTAGCCGGGCATGGTGGCACATGCCTGTAGTCCCAGCTACTCAGGAGGCTGAGGCAGGAGGATCGCTTGAGCCTAGGAGTTTGAGGTTGCTGTGAGCTAGGCTGATGCCACGGCACTCTAGCCTGGGCAAGAGTGAGACTCTATCAAGAAAAAAAAAAATGCTTATATTAAACACTTCTTTTCTCTCCATTCCTTAGAGATCTCAGTCATCCTTGGACTTTCAATGTTTCACAACCCTCTTATGTCATGCAAGCAGAGCCGGCTAAGTTTAACCTAAACCCTGTAGGTTACAGCTGAAACATGGGCAGGGATGAGGGGCTGCCTGGGATGAGTGGAAAAGAGGTTCTTTTAGAATGAATCATTTACTCCTCCTGCTACTGAGATACTAGCTGAGTCTATTTTCCGACTCTAGAAAATTCGTTCAGACTCACAAAGTAGGCCTCTTTGCAGAAACCGGGCGTGCCGAGCCGCTTCACCCCGGAGTGACAGGCACAGCGCCACCAGCTGCTCCTGCTACCAGGTGCCCACCCCATGGGAACCCCAAACCAGCTGATCACCGAGCAAAGCCACGCCTGATCAGAAACCGCCCCTTAGACTTAACGCTACCTCTTTTATTCCCACAGCTCTTCTCCCTTGAAAGATGCTAAATCTTCTTTCAAACAAAACACACAAATGAACCCAACTGGATTCTCTTCTCGCCATCTCTTTCTGCAGGCTCAGGAAAAAAAAAAAATGCTTTCTCAAATTTCAGTCTTTACTCCTTCCCACTTCCGAAAGAACTGTCCTTTCAAAATAAAAATAAAATCCCACAGTCCTCTATAATGTCAAGAGAAAAATGTGCCATTTGGCTGCACCCCAATCCTACGAGAAAGCACATCTGGTGAGATTTTATGCAACCACATTTCTGCAGCCCGAGAGACTGACCGTCCTGTCTCTTCCACCCTCTCCTGCCCCTGGGTCCTCCCTGTCCTACCCTCTTCATTCTGCACAGACGGTGACAGCACAAATGCCATGGGCTCCACCCCTGCCAGCTGTATGGGATGTAGTGAGCCCCCAGACCCTGTTCCCTTGTCTGTAAAACAGAGATAATTGTACCTATATCCCACAGATTGTTCTGCACGGGAGACTGGGGTGCAGGGAGGGCTGGTAACACGTGAAACCAATGTACGAACGTGCATAAAATACTTTGGCACACAACAAATGTTAGTCATTAGCCATTATTTCGTATTTCCATGGACCTCAACATTTTGAGAGCAGATACCAACTTGCCATAGTTGCATTCTCAGCATTTAGTGCATGCACACTGTGGGTATTTAAAGATTCATTAAAAACATGAAAAAATATATATTTGTTAAATCTAGTTGAAGAGGCCACAGGCTTGTTTCACACGGGTCCCTGCTTCTGCCCTGAGACTAGCTTGGCTCAGTGCTGTTCCCCTAAGGGGAAGGTTATCCTCACATAACCTTTTTCTACTCAGAAGAATCTCCAATAAAATCAAACTGTAGGGAGAATACGCTCTTAAAAAAAAAAAAAAAAAAAAAAAAAAAAAGGGAAGCCTGTCTGCATACCACTGTACCAGGTCTGGCCAGGCCTCTCGAAATATCTGTCCCCCCTGCCTCCTAGATGGGGTTCAGGACCCAGACAAATAATGAACCGATAGAGAGGACTCCAACGGGTGGCAATTAACACTCTTCCAGCTGGGGAAAGATCTAGACACCCAGATCTGCCTATTCTCCGACCCGCTTCCAAAAAACGCCAACTGCGGCCATAGGAATTGGGAGGACCCCCACAGATCAAAGAGAAGACTGTGAAGGACACGGAGCAAGACTGCCCAAGTGTTGATCACTGTCCGAAGCCGGGTGATGGGGACGTGGACATTCGTTATACTAATAATCTCCATTTTTGTGTATTTTGAAAAACAACACAAATCCTTAATTATAATTCCATATTTCATCAGAACTAGGGCAAGGAAGCCCAAAGGGTTTTTCTTTTCAAATCACTGGGGGAACTCCAGGCCTGGATATCCAGAGTGAAAGAGAAAGTCCTGGAAATTTGTTCTGGCTCATTTGCATTTGAAAGAGCCAGGGAGTTATTTAGGTGGTGTAGAGAAAGAGCTTTGGCCTCTGGGACCTGGGGCAAGTGACTTCACCCCTCTGAGACTCTTCTCTATCCTTGAAACCCAGGTTTTGACCCCTCCCCCACAGGGCTGCGTATAACTGGAGGTGGAGCTGGTAAGTATACTGGGATAGCACCTCGAACTAGCACATAGTGGATGCTTGACAAAATTTAGTTACTTGGAGGAAACAAAGATGTTCTGTTGTATTCTTTTATTAAGAAGCTTAATGGAATCAAACCCCAGAAGTCAGCTGGTGGCCAAGGGTAACTAAGACACCCTGGAAAGAAAGCTTCTAGGGAAACGAGCTCCAAACTCCATTGCCAGGGAAACCGGAGTCCCCAGGACACGCCAAAGACTGCGGTATTTGAAACACATCACGTGCCAAGACGCTAAGTCAGAGGAGACAGGACAGCAGGTGAGGGGCAGAAATGCGCTCCTCTCTGGGCCCCGGGGCGACAGCAGGTTTAAGCAGGAAGAGTTGCTAGCAGCCGCCGGTGAGCACTTAAACACCATGGTGACCAGTGACCAGAACAAGTATTTGTGCAGCCAATTTCATCACAGCCGGAAGGTGGAGACAACCTGAACGTCCATCGGTGTATGAACGGACAAACTAAATGTGGTATACACAGTGGAATATTACTCAGCCTTAAAATGGGATGAAATTCTGATACTTGCTGCAATCGGATGAACCTTGACAACATCATGCTAAGTGAAACAAGCCAGACACGAACCCAAACACTATGTGATTCCACCCCTACGTGGTTTCCCTGCCAGACCCTCACATGCACTTCACTGTTCACAGAGTAACCCCCACACCTGTGGTCCCACGGCCACAGGCCAAAATTCCTGCCACTCTCCTCTCCCAGCTGTTTCCCTACACTCAACTGCTGAAGCCGTGGGAAGGGAGGGATCTTTCTCCAGCAGCAAACACAAGGTATACCATGTTCATAGACAAGGGCCGAGAGTAGGCTGAAGGGTACAGGGAGGTGCAGAGTGTAAGGCTGGTGGTGGGGCCCCCTCCTCTCCCTAGATCAAAAAAGAAAAGGCTCACAAGACCAGACTCGCCAAGGACAATCGGCCAGGCCCCACTGAGAGGAACCACACCCAGATGTCCACCTGGATAAGAAAGTTTTGGCTCCTGGGTTCTGCAAATACCGCCCCTCCTATTTCTCAATGACCACCAAAGGCCACCCCAGCTCTTCCTGCCAGAAGTCCCTAACCGGGCCCAAATGGTATAAAAGGCCTCACCCCCTTCAAACGGAGGCGATTTCTGGGGCCTCCCTCTCTTCGGACTCCAGAACCTCATCCGGGAGCACATAATAAAGCCACGTTGTTTGGCCCCACTCTTTCTGTTTCTTTCGCTGCTGAAAAACCTTACACAGAGAAGATGCAGAGATGGAGGTGTAACCAGCCCCATAATAAACAAATTTCAATGACCCCTATATAATCCTATCCCTTAACTTACTACTTGACCTTTTGAGTACTGGTTTCCAGAAATGGTGGACTTTCTACAAGACAAAGGAGCTGAGATTCTGAAGTCCCCTGGACAGACTTCCTGACTCCAAGACTCACCATCCCCCACAACCTGCCCCCATGCAAGTAGCCCCTAGTTAGTTATACCACCGCCCGCCTCGAAGTACAGGGCCCTCCTTTAAAAGTCTATGATCTCCATCAGTCAGACAGAGACAGATCTGAGGCAGCTTCTTCTGTTTCCCAACAAGGCATCTGTCCTACTAAAAAATCTCTCTCTTCCTTGGAATTCCTCGCTGTCTCAATAATTGGATCTTTGTGCCACCAGCAAGTGGACCTGGACCTAAATCCCGTTGCAGTCTCCGACAAACAGGGGAAATCTGCCTCAAGTAACTGTTATTCTCGCCTGAAGCTTATCAAACCCTAGAATTGACACAAGGAGACCATACTGTATACTGTATGATGCCATTTATATGGGCATCTGTAACATGCAAGACCACTCTACAGTGACAGACAGCTCTTCAGGGGTTGCCTGGGGCCAGGGGCTGGGAGGGGAGAAGGGAAATACCCTCTATCTTGACCGGAGTTGGTAGTCACATGTGGTATACATTTGCCAAAGCTCATCTGTACCCTTAAAATGAATACATTTTATTGAATGCAAATTATACCTCGATACAGTTGATTTTAAAAGCTAAGAAAAAAAATCAAAAAACAAACAAGAAAACCCTAAGAAATGGGGCAAAAGAGTCACATGCTTCAGTAGTAATTTAGAAGGCAGGTCTTGAAGGCTGGGGAAGGAAGACAATACATCCCAAATGGCCGTATATTTAGCAGGCAATTCCGTGCTGAGATTAAGAGGGCTACAGGCCCCTCCTCCATCCACTTTTCTTAGCCAACCCCAGAATTTCAGAGTCAGGCAAACAAAGACCCCATCAGACCTCTCCTCAGGCTGATGGAAGTTAGAGTTCCAAATGTTCCCTCAAAACCTAGTTAATAACATCCTGTCTTGGTTGGGGATTTCTTGAGGAGGGGGAGACAGGGTGGCTAGTACCTACCATTGGCTCCTGTTGTGTGCTTAGGGCCATTACCCTGTCACTTACAATAAGTTCCCCTACAAAGAACCCACAGCAGGGGACCTGAGGGGCTTGGGAAGGGGAGCCTGGGATTGCAAAAGTCCCCAGCCCAACACTCCTCCCAGCAATCTGCAAGTGTTTTGCAGAATGTTCCCTCCTTACAGCCCGTTTAACTTTCTAGTCCTGCATGACTCAGGCACCTCCAGATTCTCTACTCTGTTGTTCTTCCCCTTCCTTCAGCAAAACACAGTCTCTCCCCTTAGGCATGCATGATTTCTCAAACAGCTTCAACTGCTAACCTGGAGGCTGACAGAAAACACTGGAAGCCTGGGGTTTCCCCTCTTCCCTGCAGTCTTTCCCAGGCCTCTCTCTGAGAGGGGCCCATAGCCCAGAGCCCAGAGCTGAGTACTTAAGAAGAAAGAACATGAACAGGAGACTTGGATTTGCTCATAGTCAGAAATCCAGTTCAAGGGTAATCAAAACTCAGGTGTGGCTACATCAACAATCCCCTATCCAACCCACCTTCTTCTAGAGGCTGAACGATTCCAGAAAAAAAAAAAATAAACAAACAGACCTGCACTCAAATCCTGACTCCCACTTAAATGCTGTGCAACCTTAGGCAAGTCACTTAACCTCTCTGTTTCCCCACCTAGAAAAAGGGGATTGTGGCATCTGCCTTATCAGGTTCCTGAAGGGACTAAGTGAGGACACACATCAAAAGAATGGAGCAGTGACTAGGGGCAGCCAGAGAGCATTATGCCGCCTCCATCACCAAACTCCCTCCTTCTGACCCTATTCGGCACAGAGCACAGTGGAAAGCTACCTCCTCTTCAGAAATAATTATAAATGCGGGGGCTAACTCCATCATGGGGGCCTGCCTTTAAATGTCAAGAGGAGTTTGCTTTAGGCATGCAAAGTGGACTCGAATCCCTGAGAAGTATAAACAGTGCAGACCAGAGGGGGGAGGGGGAGGGCTGCTGGCAGACAGGGAGGATCTGGGGCAGACAGTCAGTCGGGACCAGGAGCCAGAAGGCAGAGGGAGGAGGGGGGGGGTCCCGGATGGTGGGCTGGAAGCACAGGAACCGGGGGCAGGGCCCCGGAGAGCCTGTCACAGAGCGGAGAGGGGTGGAATGGAGCCACGAGTCCACTCCCAGGTCCCCAAGCAGCGGGATACTCCCGGACGGTGAGGAAGACCCAGGAAGTCAGAACCTGGCATACCCCAGAACAGGACTGTCACCTCCGGAGACTCAAAACGGAGCTAGGCTGACGTCACGGCACTCACTCTAGCCTGGGCAATAAAGTGAGACTCTGTCTCAAAAAAAAAAAAAAAAAAAAACCAAAAAAAAAAAAACGGGGCCAAAGGCAGCCCAGGGAACAGAAGAACTAGAACTTGAGCATGTGGCCTTGCACTGGCTCCTGCAGCTCAAGGGTGGCCGCAGCAAGCAAGCGAGGAGGAGAGGCAGGGTGTTTAACCTGAGCCCAGCCAAGCAGCAGGGGACAGTGAGGACGCCCCCACCACCAGGGCCTGTGCCCCCGCGTAAGGTTTGGGCCGGGAGAGAGGGGACGCAGGCCGTGCAGGCCTGGACAGGGGGTATTCCTCCTCCTCCTGAGCTAGCCATTCATGGATCGGCTCATTTATCTTCACAAAACCCCAAAGGCGGGGGCCGTTACCATCGCACTTGACAGAGGAGGAACCCAAAGGTCACCCAGCTACGGGTGCAACTGGGACTGGACCCCAGCACGCTGGCTTTACCCCGCCTGTCTGAGCTGTGCGCCACCCCACTCCTCACCGCAGCTCCTCCAGGAAGGAGGCGTCGCCCCCCCATGCCCCCCGACCCCCAGCACGGGCTTCTCCGAGGCTGCTGTCACGGGCAGATCAGGGTGATGGAGGGGAAGGAAGCGCTATAGCAGCCCAGCTGGTTGCCAAGACGACTCCCCTGGCCCCCCACTCCCACATCCAGATGGCCCACCAACCCCACGGGGGGGGGGGGGGATCTTTTCTCTGGCTTCTTCTCTGCCTCAGTGTGGAGGCCCCCAGCAGCCGTCCCCAGCGCACATGAACTACGGACACCGTGTCCCAGGCAGAGAACAAAGTACCTATCCCAGGCTCCGCTGGGCTCCTGACATGCCCAGGAACCAAGGCCCCGACAGAAGCCAAGGGCTTCTTTCTGGGTGAACGGACGCATCTGACTCAAAGGGGGAAATGAAATGGCCATTGAGCCCCAGGGGTGGCTTCTTCCTCTGGGGCTGCCTCTCTGAGCCTGCGGAATTCTCCAACCTTTTCCCAGGATCCTGCATCCCAGCCAGGCACTCGGTGTGCCCAGAGCTGCTGGCCGTGTGTGCCCGGTGCTCAGGGACACGTGGCCCGGCGTCTCTTAGGGGCAGGCTGCTCCTGCTCTGGAGTCCAGCAAGCAGAGCCGCCAAAGTGCCCAAGAGAGAAAACCCCTCGAGTGGTCGTCAGCCCGAGCGCAGCCTGCGTGCCTCTCAAAGGCCTCCAAGGAGGAACATTCCACGCAGCCCCTCTCACTGTCGGGAAGTACTTCCTTGCATCTGACCTTGGTCCTTCTTGTGGCCACCAAAATAATCCTCTTTGTCACCTTGTCTCAGGGAGCAACATGGCATAAGGGCTCCAACGGGGCAGGTTCTCGGGCCTGCGGTGCAGCCTGGCTCAGTCACTACAGTGCGACACTGGGTCCCAGGCTCCATTTCTCTGGGTCTCAGCATCCTTGATTTCAAAATGAGGACAGCATAGGTCACCGGGAGGTTTCTATGAGGACAGACATCCAGTGCTCGGAGCACCGCCCGGCACAGAGCAGCTCCCAGTCAGCATCCACTCTTGCCATGGTTGTGGATGGTGTTGCCATCTCCCCGGGTCCTCCTGGTGTGCTACGAGCACACCAGCCTCAGACAGGGGAGTGCCCAGGATGACCTAGCCCATCTGCCTCTATAAGGCAGGCCCTTATTTTTGCTTCTGGACCTTCCAGGAACCTCCCCCAGCAACTGACAATGGTGCGATACAGCCAGTAGGATCCCCCAGAAAGCTCGGTGGAGGACACTGGGTCACTCCTCCAGGCCAGGTGCCCAGCCAGCTGACTGCCATTGAGTTGACCGCACACAAGCCTGCGCTGTCCACCCTCAGCTGTTGCCCCAGCTCCTGCTGGTGCATCCAGCCCTGCAATCAATCACAGAAACAGTGCTCCCCGGAGCATGCAGAGGCTTCTAAAAATAGTCACTGCTTCTTCCGACTGCAGGGAGGGAGGGTCAGCAAGTGTCCACAGTGCCTGCAGGAGCGAGCGCCCAGGGGAGCTGCAGGGCAGGGCAGGGCCTCCTCATCGCCCCGCTGCTCTGCAGCCAGGGGTGCGCTGTGCCCAGGATAGCCTGCACTGCTTGCATTGTGCACGGGGTTGAAGGAGCACCCTGCGATGTCCCCAGTCCTGGGGGACGGTCTGGAATGCCGCCAAGAAGGTCGAACCCTTCTGGTTGCAGCCAGGGCTGCAGTGCTCCTCCAATGACCTGGGGTCCGTCTATTCTGACTCTAAGGCAGCCTCAAACGTTCCCGTGTTAAATAAGGTCACTGAATCTCCAGCTCAAACCTTTAAAGTCCCTGGGTCCAAACCTCCGCCATCACAGGGAGCCCTGCGCCCACAAGGCAGGCAGGACAGACCGTTCCCTCCACCTGCCTCCTTTCCCCTCCCCGCTCACAACCAAACCAGCACACGCCTCCGCAGATGGAGCTGTCTTGAGATGAAAGAGTGTCCTAACTCCGGGGAGCTCGGGGCCAGAGCCGCCTGCAGAGGTCCAAGCGGAGTGGGGCCCCAGGACTGTGCAGGGCTCTGGCTCTGCCCAGTTTTGGATCAGCACTAAGTGACAGGAAACCAACGCTCCCCCGAGCCAGAAGCCAGCTGAGCGAAAAACGGGCTCTTCCTCCTCCTCCCTCATCAGCAACTTTTGCACTCCTGGCCCGAGACCCAGACGCCAAGCCTGCGCCGGACAGGCCGCAGGGAGAGGGCAGGTTTAAGACGGTGGAGCGCCCGGCAAAGGGCGGGAGGGGAAAAAGGGAGAGGACCGACACAGCAGAGGGACGAGCCGCAGAGTCCACGCTTTGCGGGCTTTGCAGCTAGATACGCAAACCCGAACTCTCCCCCTTCCAGAATGTTCTTCGGCATCTCACCTTCCCACACAATGCCCATTCGCAACACCAAAGGTGCCCTGCCCACCCACGCCAGGGCTTTGGAGCCCCGACCCGTGCCTTTCTTCCTCCTAAAATGTCAGCTCCCTTAGGATGTGAGCCCATCACCATCCCCTCTCTGTCTCCTAGCCTGCCTGCTGCGTATTCCCGACCCAACACCAGACCAGCCCACGCTCTGTGCTGGGAGGATCCTCGCAGACACACACCACGGCGGCTTCGGCAGGCAGCCACGCACGATCCCCACACGCACCACTCCAGAGCCTTAGGAGGCCAGAGCAGGAGGGGGAACGGGGTGAGGACAGGAGGCCGAGAGGCAGGGTAAGTTTCCCGTCCTACCTCCGTCCTGAAGGTCATCGGTTCATCCAGTGTCTTCTCAGTCTCCCGCCATGGGGACGGGCGGGGAGGGCAAGCTAGGCACTCGTCAGGCTCCAGGCCATCCCAGCAGGCAGACCGAGGCCTGAGCAAAAACCCCAGCTAGCCCTTCTTCCCCCGGGCGCTGGCCTCAGCCCTGCCCTGAGAGGAATCAAAATAATTCCCAGCCTCCTTGCTCCTTGTCGCCTGCCCCCGTGGCACCGCCACCTCCCCAGCCCTCCGCGGCACAAACAGGGCTTTATTATCTCAAGCCCTCCACGTCCTCCGAGAGTGCCGCGAACGGAAGGCCGCACAATGCTCTTGTTTATCAATAACCGCCCGTCCCCTCCCTCTGCCCGGCTCGCTCACTCGCTCACCGCCGGGTCCCCCCCATGCATAATGGAAGAGCTGTGCGGCCCATGACACGGCCAGCCTGTGCTCCTCAGCCGCGGAGGGGTAGACGGAGAGAGGTACCAGGCCGGGCCAGGCTCCCCAGGGCGGGGCGGGGGTGGGGAGCAGACCCCCCAGCTGAGATTCACGGACGTCATGTTTTGTGGGGGAGCACAGTGTGGCGGGGAGGGGGGAGGGCCGGCCCCCCGGCCCCCCTGCCCCCCGGACACACGTCCCACGCAAACCCACGCCGGGGTGGTGGCCGACCGCGGAACATCTGTCCGACACCCACCCCGTCCCGTCCAAGGCTGTGTGCCAGCCCCGCACAGGACAACGGCTCCCTGCGACTCCAGTCCCCTGGTCCATTTCTGCTTGAGGACTCTCTCTTGCACTTCGCAGCCCATTACACGTTAGATTGTGGCCATGGTGTGTCCTCCCCGCCACCCGCCTCGCTCCAAGTCTCCTGCAGACTCAGCACCTCCAAGTCCATTCAGCTGCACCCACGAAACCACAGCCACTGGCCACACCACCCTCCTTCCCTGCCTCGACAAACGCCAGTGGGTCGGGGTTTCTCTTAACGCGTAGAGCCCGGCTCTCCCGCCCCCCTGGCCGGAGCGGAGCTTGACGACGGCCTCCCGGAGGGAAATTTGGAAAGATATGGAAAAGTCTTAATGCTTATATGCCCTTTGTTCCATAGATTTCATTTCTGGGAGTGGGTCTTAAATAGTCAGGGATAATTAGAATATTTAAGTCATGCACATGTTCATCAGAATATTGCTTGTAATGGTTTTCAAAAAAAAAAAAAAAAAAAATAGAAACAACCTTAATAGCCCTCACTAGGGGAAATGATGAGCTAACCATGGCATGTTCATGGTCTGACAGGCAGGAGAGTATGGAAATTGTAAGAGTTCTGGAGCCAGATGACCTGGGTTCAAAATTTGGCTCTGCCATTTATTGGCTGTGTTGCCTCAGGCAAGTTAGTTAGCCTCTCTGTGCCTCAGTTTCCTCATTTATATAATCAGGATAACAGGGTCACCTCAAATTATAAGGATTCAATAAACGCCCATCCCAATGCCTGATACCCGTGGTAAATGCTAAAAAAAAAAAAAAAAAAATAGCTTGTATTCTGATTACTATTATAAACAATGAAGTATCACATAGTTATTAAAATGATAAAAGAATATAGGAGAATATTTTGATAGAATGGAAGAGCAAATGAAAAAAGCAGATTACAAAAATAGGATGTGAATGGCTATCTCTGGGTAGTGAAATTACGGATAATTGGTACTTTTTTTTCCTTTGTGCTTACTGATATGTTCTAAAATTTCTACAAAGAACATCAATTACTTTTGTTAACAAGGAAAAGCATCTGCTGCTGTACAGTGCCCAGAGTGGGATGTCGTCTTTTCTCCCGCAGCCCGGGACAGGCTCCCCCAGGGCAGGCTCCCCTCATGTCCCTTCGCCGTCACCCCCCACTGCCAGCTCTCACCGGGCTCCCGCCAGCCTCGCCTCTCGCCCCCGGCCCGTCCTGTTCACAGAGCTCCTGTCGAGCCATTTCTCTTGCCCACAGTGGACACGGGGCTGATGACATTTGTAAGAGCATGGGCAGGACAGTGGAGAAAGCGTTGGCCCTGGGACTCAGAGCCGGAACACAAGGGGCAGCCCGGGCGGGGGCGGAGTCCTGCCCAGGTGGAGGTGGCCCCTCTTCTACATCAGCAGCAGGGGGGAGGGAGGGGGTCATGGAGAGACTGGATCTATCTAAGCGGAATAACAGGAGGGAAGATCTTGAGAAAATCAAGCAGGCGTCCAGACTGACCCCATGCTCAGGAGTGGGGGGGCCCAGAGGGTGGCTGTCCCTGCCACCTCCCCCTCCCGTTCTCTGCCTGCTCTGAGCTCAGCTCAGTGCTGGAGGCCATCGCTGTGCAGCTCCCTGGCTTTTGTCCTCACCAAGGCAGCCGCACCCGCCCCTCTCTTACAGAGCCACCTGTAGACGGCAGCCCCCTTGGCAGCCCAGGGAGCCCCAGTAGGGCACAGGAAGTGGGGAGAGGCTGGCGGCCAGAAGGGAGGCATGTGGGGGAGAGACAGCTGCCCAGGCAGCCCGAATGTGGGTCACATTCGCAGAGGACGCCGTGCCCGTGCAGAATGGCTGCAACAACAGCTGGCTCGCCCGGGGACAGCTCCGTCTCGTCCTGGGCAGAGCAGCCGAGTCGTGCCCTCCCCCCCACTGCCCCAGGGTCGTGCCCCTGCCAGCCACAGCTCCCTGCAAAGCGGCCTGGTGCGCCGCGTCCAGCCCACCTGCCCATCCGTACCAGAAGAGGTCAACAATGAAAGACAGGGGACTGATGACCCTTGTGGCCATGGGCTACCAAGGGACTGAGGGGACAGGATGGACTGAGCAAGCCAGCGGCCCCCCAGCTGTATTTGCTAATGGACTGCAACTGCTGTGGTAGACCCATCTCATCCCTGGGGGCACAATCCTCACTTCCCAGCGTGGAAAGTGAATATCGTTATGGCAGGAAACTTCATGAACTACTTTGTCTGGGGCTGACCCTGCCACAGCAGCTTAGAAACTCCAGCACTGAGTGGGAGGTGGGAGACAACTGCCCCCTCCCCAGGGCCTGTCCAGGGCTCGAGACCCCAGGATGACACGCGGCTGGGGAGCTGCCTGGTCCTGCCTCTGCCCGCCTGTGGGTGACAGCTGTGAGGTCTGTCCGGGCACATGCATGCAGTGAGCATGTGAATCTGTGGAGGCACATATGTCTCTGGGGAGGGGTCTCAGTCCCCAGGTGTGTGCCCCAGCGAGTGTGAGCACGCTCTGGCCGTGTGTGCGTGTGTGTGTGAGAGAGAGAGAGAGAGACTCAGTGTATGTGTATGTCTAAGTGTGTGCCTACACCTGCCTGGCTTGGTGGGCATGTGAGTACTTCTGTCCCTGGGTATCTGTCCTGTTGTATGTGTGTGACTCAGTAAGTGCGGGTACCTGTCTCAGTGTGGCTATAGGTAACTCAGGACATGTGTGTTGTTGAAAGTGTGTTTTCTTACATATTGGTGTTGTGTGTGTGTGTTTATGTGTCAGGCGAGTTCTGATATATGGCTCTGTGTTTTGACATGTGGGTCTCTAGGTCTCAGTGTGTTTGTCCTAGTTCCTGTATGTGTGTCTGTGGGCCCGTAGGTCCATTGTGACACAGGTATGCTATTTCTGTATGTGTTTGTGCGTGTGTGCGTGTGTGTGCGCGCGCAGAAGCTGGATAGGATGGGGCAGTCCCATGGCTTCCCTGTTGTTACCAGAATGTTCTCCAATTAGGAACAACACTGAATGGGGGCTGGGCACAGTAGCTCATGCCTGGGAGGCACTCTGGGAGGCTGAGGCAGGAGGATCGCATGAGCTCAGGAGTTCGAGACCAGCCTGCGCAAGAATGAGACCCCCATCTCTACTTTAAAAAAATAAAATAAAAAACACTGAATGAATCCTCTACATCTGTGGTCCTTACCCTGGCACCACGGACCAATAGCTCTGCTCCCCGTCTGGCTCCCACACCTGTGGAAAAGTTGTCTTCCATGAAACTTGGTGTGTGGGGTACACAGCGGAGGGGTGCAGCGGGTGAAGCTCCATCGCACTTACAGCCGCCCCCATCTCTCGCATCACCACCTGAGCTCCGCCTCCTGTCCTCAAACGCCCAGTCGGTGGAAAACTTGTCTTCCATGACACCTGTTCCTGGTGGCAAAAAGGTCGGGGACCGCTGCTCTACACGCAAATCCTGCGATGGCTTCCCGTTACTGCGGGAGAAAATCCAGCTCCCCCAGGCTGACACGTCCAGGGGGCCCCTTGTCAGTGCCCGGGAGTCTGACTGTACTTGCTTTTCTCCAAATGCCCAGAACAGACACCTCCACACCTCTGCTTTTTTCCACGTTTTTTTTCTTTCCTTTTTTCTTTCTCTAGAATTCCTTTACCCCATGTCTCCCTAACAAATCCTATTCACCCTTAAGGACCAGTAGCAATGCCACCTCCTCCAGAAAGCCAATCTGACCCTCTGGGTCCTTAGGTTCCAAAGGACACTTTGTACTTCCCCTCACTAAGCACGGATTGCACTCTCCTTTCACTGCAACGGTACGTGCAAATGTTTCCTACCCTAGCAGACAATGAACACCTACTTATAGTCAGGGAATTCATCCTGTCCTCTGCAGCTTCCCAAGTGCCTAGTCCTATGTCTTGTGCACAGAGGCCCGCAATGAACGTTTACTGAACTACACAACCTGAGTTTAGCTATCGTGTTTCCCTGAAAATAAGACCTACCCATTAAATAAGCCCTGGCAGGATATCTAAGCATTTGCGCAATATAAGCCCCACCCCGAAAATAAGCCCTAGTGACGGGCGTGACTACGCAGCGTGTCTGCACAACCCATGCATGTCGTCGAGGAGTGAGAAAGACGACGAGCAGCCCTTCTCATCTGCCCCAGGAGAGCTCTATGGCTCCACATGAGAGATCGGGGCCAGTGGTTCTAAAGGAAATAGAGTCACAAGAAATTCAGGATGGAATTCAGGGTTTGGAGAGTGATGATGATGTTCCAGAAGACGACGACTTCACTATATTTGGATAAATGTAGATTGTTGTACCGTACTTAAAAAAGATAACACATCCCCTGAAAATAAGCCCTTAGGGTGTCTTCTTGAGGAAAAATAAATATAAGACCCTGTCTTATTTTCGGGGAAACACGGTACATAACGAGCTGGAAGTGTAAAGAGCTTCCCCTGCTGCTCGGGGCCTTGAGAGCTGGGCAAGACAAGGCACGGGCCTGAGAGTCTCCAGCCCTGGTGTGCTACAGGGCTGGGAAGAGCCTTTTGCCCTCTCTGCACTCAGGATCTGCGTCCGAAGGAGCCTTTTCAAGGCCAAGTGGGACGGCCCTGCCGCTTCCTATTTCTCACCAAGCGGGGTTACCTAAGAACCGACCTCTCTCAAGGGCCCGGCACAGCTCCAAAAGCACCATCCACACCAGAATTCACACCGATTCCCACAGCCAAGACAGGTTCCAGTTACCAATTTCCCCTTAGCAGGCTTTGACAGTCCTCCCTGCCTCCGCTACACAATACCAAGGTTTTCTTGGAGGGGCCGAGGTTTTGCTCTGTTCCACCTTCCCCACCAGCCAGATCCCCACCTCGGGAACTGAGCGAGACCCTGACTCCTGCAGATGGGGCCGGGAGCGAGGAGCATCCTCCCAGGCCTGGTGCCAGGGGAAAGACCACCGGAAGCAAGACGTGGGTGCCCGCACTGCCCTCGCAGGAGACAGCAGTGTTTGGCTCACGATTGGGGAGCAGTCTACCAGAAGGGCTAAAATTTTACAAAAGGACTGGCATGTCAAATGTTGACAAGGATGTGGTACCACTGGAACGCTCACACGCTGCTGGCAGATGATTAAATTGGCATAGTCACTTTGGAAAACCGTTCGACGGTT
This sequence comes from Mirza zaza, assembly GCA_008750895.1. Lineage (NCBI taxonomy): Eukaryota > Metazoa > Chordata > Mammalia > Primates > Cheirogaleidae > Mirza > Mirza zaza. The sequence goes on along the minus strand of VSMD01061566.1, from coordinate 34,743 downwards.
GTACTAACGCTGAACATGTTGACATCCCGTGGTCCGGCAGTTCTACCTCCGGGTACTCACCCAAGAGCAACCAGCACTCATGTTCAGGAATGATCAGACTCAGACTCATGTGAAACTGCAATAGGCTTCAAATAGAACAATCTTGAACAAGAAGAACAAAGTCGGAGACTTCCCATTTCCCAATTTCAAAACTTACTACAAAGCCACAGTGATCCAATCAGTGTGGTAGCTGCGTAAAGACATGCAGACCAACGGAACAGAATGGAGAGTCCAGAAATAAACCCGTATTTCCATGGCAAACTGATCTTTGACGAGAGTGCCAAGTTTGCTCAATGGGGAAAGAACAGTTTCTTCAACAAATGGTGCTGGGTCAATTGGATTTCCATATCAAAAAAAGAATCAAGCTGGACCCCAAAATATGTAAGTTATACTATAGTAATCCTTCCTTTATTCAAGGTTTTGCTTTTTGTGGTCTCAGTTACCCAAGGTCAACCGTGGTCTGAAAATAGGTGTGTACAGTACATTAAGATACTTTGAGAAGAGAGAGAAAACCCACATTGACTCAACATGACTTTTATTATAGTATATTTTTATAATTGCTCTATTTTATTATTAGCTATTATCGTTAATCTCTTACTGAGCCTAATTTATAAATTAAACTTGATCACAGGTATGTTTGTATAGTAACAAACACAGAATATGTAGGGTTCAGTACTATCTGTGGTTTCAGGTATCCACTAGGGGTCTTGGAAAGTATCTCCCAGGGATAAGGGGAGACTACTGTGCTTATTAAAACTAAGTCGAAATGGGTCAATGACATAAATGTAGGAAATAAAACCATAAAACTCTTAGAAGAAAACTAGAGGTAAATCTTCATGACCTTTGGTTTGGTAATGGATTCTTTGATGTAAAACCAAAAGCACAAGCAACAAAAGAAAAATTAAATTGGACTTCATCAAAATTTGAAACTTTTGCATATCAAAGGATTTTTATCAATAAAATGAAATGACAACCTACAGAATGGGAGAAAGCATTTGCAAATCCCAAGGTTCTCTAGGATGGGCTGAAGTTTTACACTGTGAAGATACAGCTTATTCTGCTTAATAAGGCTTTAATATCTAGAATATATAAAGAACTGCTAAAACTCAACAACAACAAAAGACCAAAACAAAAAAAATTTAAAAACGGCAAAGAATTTTAATAGACATTTCTCCAAAGAAGATACACAAATGGCCAAGGAGTATGTGAAAAGATGTTGGACATCACTAATCATTAGAGAAATGCAAATCAAAACCACAATTAGATACCACTTCAGACTCACTAGGACAGCAGCTATAACAAAATAAAATGGAAAGGAACACACGTTGGTGAGGATGTGGAGAAACTGGAACACTCTTACATTTGCAGGTGGGAATGTAAAATGGTACAGTCACCACTTTGGAAAACAGTCTGGCAGTTTCTCAGAAAGTTAAACGCAGAGCTACTATATGTCCGAGCAAGTCCACTTCTAGCAATATACCCAAAAGAGCTGAAGACAGGGACTCAAACAGATGCTGATGCACAATATTCATTGCAGCATTATTAGTAATAGCTAAAAGGTGCAATCAACCCACGTGTCCTCAATGGAGGAGTGGATAAACAAAACGTCATATATCCATGCAACGGATTATTATTCAGCCCTAAAAAGGAAGGCAGTTCTAACACATGCTACAATGTGGAGGACACTTAAAAACATCATGCTCAGGCCGGGCGTGGTGGCTCATGCCTGTAATCCTAGCATTCTGAGAGGCCGAGGCAGGTGGATCGCTCAAGGTCAGGAGTTCGAAACCAGCCTGAGCGAGACCCCGTCTCTACTAAAAATAGAAAGAAACGAATTGACCAACTAAAAAATATATAGACAAAAAAAAAGAAAAATTAGCCGGGCATGTGGCGCATGCCTGTAGTCCCAGCTACTCGAGAGGCTGAGGCAGTAGGATCACTTGAGCCCAGGAGTTTGAGGTTGCTGTGAGCTAGGCTGACGCCACGGCACTCACTGTAGCCTGGGCAACAAAGTGAGACTCTGCCTCAAAAAAATAAAATTAAATTAAAAAAAATCATGCTCAGTGAAATAAGCCAGACACAAAAGGGCAAATATCGTATGACTCCACTTATATGAAATACCCAGAATAGGCAAATTTACAGAGGCAGAAAGTATATTAGAGGTGGTCAAGGGCTGGGAGGGCCAGGGAATAGGGAGTAATTACTGACAGTGACAGAGTTTCTATCTGGGGTGATGAAAACGTTTTGGAGACAGAGAGTGGTGATTGTCATACAATATCGTGAATATATGTTGTATGTTTTGTACGTACACTGAATTGTAAGTTTAAAAATAATTGAAATGGCAAGTTTTATTTTATACATAAAACTATATTTTCTCACAATAAAAAAAATGTTTTAAAAATCACTGCAGCATCCTTCCCTACGTTCCTGTCCAATCCATCAATATCTGACCCCGAATAAATGATCGCTGGGATAAATGACACAAAGACATGAAACGGATTTCAGAAGCGCTATTTCCCCAGAGGGGGATATTCTTCAAACCCTGAGCGAGTTACTACGGTGATGGCATGGGGGGGAGGGGGGGATTCTATTCTCGGCTCTGAAATTCCACTGACCTCATCATCCACTTCTGGGGCCTGCTCGTAAATTGGGGACAGTGCCACAGGCCTCCATGTGCCTCCAAAGTCTCATAAGAACCAGACTTGACTTCCCTGACCATCACCTGCCCCCCCAAGCCACTCTCTCTACTCCACTGCCTTCCCTGCTGACTGTAGTTTTTTGAATGAGGAGGAAAAACACTAGCACCCAGTAGGCCAAATATACCCAGCAAGTGGCCCAGGAGCGGATCTGCCCCAAGCTTCTCTGCTAGACTTTGAACACTGGTAAAATATATAAAAAGGGAAGCCCTGAGTAGCATAGGCTATCAATATTTATTATTTTTTTTTAATTTGAGACAGTCTCACTGTGTTGCCTGGGCTAGAATGAGTGCCATGGTGTCAGCCTAGCTCACAGCAACCTCAAACTCCTGGGCTCAAGCAATCCTCCTGCCTCGGCCTCCAGAGTAATTGGGACTACAGGCATGTGCCACCATGCCTGGCTAATTTTTTCTACATACTTTTAGTTGGCCAATTAATTTCTTTCTATTTTTAGTAGAGACGGGGTCTCCCTCTTCCTTGGACTGGTTTCAAACTCCTGACCTTGAGCGATCTGCCCACTTCGGCCTCCCAGAGTGCGGGGATCACAGGCGTGAGCCACCGCGCCTGGCCTTTGTTATCAACATTTAAAAATGTTTTAAAACTTCTCTGCGTGGTCCCGCGCCTCGCTGGACTACCTAGCGCCCTCCTCTTCCTTACAGAGACTAGATGCTTGTTCTAAGCCTTTGGGCTCCCCGCTGTCCCTTCTCCTCTCTAGCAGTTGGGCAATGCTGGTTTGTGCTAACCTCCCAGGTTATTTATATTTGGGACTTCATCTTCCTAAAACTCCTAAAATGAAAACCTTTCTTTGATTTCCTGGAGGTGTACATAATTCAAAAACCCATTCGCATCGGCTTTTCATCGTATGCCTCTAAAGCCTTCTGACCGATCTTCTAAACGAACACACCAGAATTTATACATTTAAATGAGTGCTGTGTCCTGCAAATAAGCCCCTTTGGGAGGCTATATACATATTCCAACAATGCACCCGCCCGTGCTTAGAACATTTCAGAAGATTTTCTTTTGGAATCGCTTTCAAAGCCTGTAGTACATTCATTCGATGGGCCCCCATGTTGGCAAATTTTTATCCTATGAGGGTAGATATAATTTTTTTTTTCCTTAAGTTGAAAGATAGGGCTAAGAATGGGAAAGACGGAGGCTGATGAAGTGGGGACTTCTGTCTGGTATCAAAAGCAGAGAATGCTTATAAGGAGAGGATGCTGAAGGCTATTCCAACAGAGGATGAAACAAGGGTCTGAGCTTCACTATAGGAACAAACAGGCAACCCCAAAACTGATGCAGCTTTGGACGACGACACACATGTGTAAATAAGATCTGGCAGCACCACTATAAATAAAAGGAAACCACCCCACTGTCACCACCAGATTCCCTCGTTGTGTTCATCTAGGTCACTGTGTCTTGACCAGGGTCTAAGAACCAGAAACTTTCCAAAAGTGGCTGCCACAAAGATCACGAGCCTCGAGTGGGCACAAGGAGCACGCTGCCCCCATCTCGAAAGACGACAAAGACTAGCACATGGAAATGGGAAGAGTCTGGTGGTTCTTCGATAAGTCACACGTTGAGTTACCGTAGGACCCAGCAACTCCACTGCTAGGTCTATGCGGGAAAGAGTTGAAAACAGGTGTTTCAACAAAAACTCGCACACAAAACTGTTCCCTATGACACCGTTCATGACAGCACGAGGATAAAAACTTACCAGAAAGGTCCATCAATGGATGAATGGATAAACAAAGATGTGGTATATGCAACTGAACATTATTCAGCCATAAGAAGGAATGAGGTATTGATACCTACTGCAATGTGGGTACATCTTGAAGACGTTACGCTAACCAGGTGACATAAGCCAGAGAGACAAGGGGCCACAGACTGTATGATTCTACTGATACGAAGTGTCCAGAGCAGGCAAGTGTGTAAAGACAGAACACACCGGTGGTTGCCACAGGCTGAGAAGGAAGAAGGGAGCCACTGCGTAATCGGCAGCAGTTTCCTTTCGGGGGATGAAAGTGTTACGGAATTGGATAGTGGTGATGATGGCACGACATTGTAAATGTACTGAATGTCACTGAATTGTACACTTTAAAATGGTTAAGACGGTAAATTTGATGTTATATATATTTTAAAACACTCCCCCCCCACCACCACCACCACACACACACACACACACACACACAGAGAAAAAGAAAAAAGCAACAGGCCGAGTGTCAGTGCCACATTCTGGCAGGAGTGCCCCGGACGGCCCCGCTGGCAGCTCTCACAGGAACCAGTGCCGAGACCCTCGCAAGTAGCAGAGGGGAGAGGGTGGCACGGGGGACACTGGCCCACAGTCCAGTGAGACAATTGGCCCATGTGCCCTGGCCGTTGGGGCAGTCCCCGAGATAAGCCAGAGGAAGACATTCCCAGTGCAGCTGGTTTTCTTGTCAACCCTAATCCCCGCCTGCAGCATCACAGCCATCTGATTCCAACATCACTGCTATCTCTTCTGGGCCATCGGGGTGTGAGCCTGTGGGCTGGGGTGGGGGCAGGGAAGAGCTGTCCTTTCCCCGGAGATAAGGCTCTTCTCTCCACCAGCAGCTGCTTGTCAGGAGGGCAGCCCAGGCCACACTCCCCCTCCGGGCGCCCCTCCCTCCCTTCCCCAAATCCCCGAGGCTGCTCACAGATGCTCCCAGCCACATCCGCATCCCAGCTCCAGGCTTTATCAGGAAACCCACACACCAGGCGGGCCACTGAGCTGGTCCCCAGCCACCCAGCCCCCTTGGCAGCTCCAGCTTAGGGGTATGTTTTCCTAATCTTTGTGCGTGAGGATTTACAAACTCAGAGAAGAGAAAAGACCCTTAGCAGCAATTACAAGACTAATAACATTAAGTCTTAAATGGTTATTATGGCCCAGATCACTTATTAGTCATGACAGCCTGCGAATCAGGGGAGCAGTGAATTTTAATGTGCATGAAAAATAACTTTAAAAATTCAATCGTCTCAAAAAAAAAAAAAAAAAACAAAATTTCAGTGGTCTCGATCGGTGTAGCTGTTGGATCCAAGGCCCAGCCTCTGGAAAATACTGGTTTAGAGACCCAAGAGGGGGAGCCCAGCCTGCTCCTGACTCAGTTGCTGTCTGAGAGCTCCTTCAGACTTCTCTCATTTTTTCCACGACATAGCACAGATATTCACTGGGCACCACATGGCACTAAGGATGGAATCCCTGCCATGGAGAATGGCAGGGTGGAGGAATACAGCTCCCTGGTTAGCTGTGTGCTCCTGGCATCCTCCCATCCACCGAAGCCCAGGAGAAGGAATGAAGGGCTGTAGCCAATGATGGGTGGTCCCAAGGATGACCCACCTGGGGGCTAATTAAGCCAGGCCAGCTGCCCGGCTGGGGGAATCTCTCTGGGGACTGACAGAGGCAATCGGCACAGGGAGCAGAGCATGGTTAGAAGCCAATACATCCACCTCGCAGGGCAAGGTGCAGAGATAGTTTGTAAAACCGGCTGTGAGCAGAGAAGTACCCTGTGTAATTCTGCTGAAGCAGGAGGCCTGGCGGATGGTGGGACCGCCGGTGAGATGGCCCCTCGCCGGGTCGCTCCAGGAAGGGGAGTCAGGGTCATGGCCCTGGTGGGGAAGGGGTCCCTACACTGAGCAGGCGTAGGCTTCACTCCACGAAAAGGCTCCAGAGACACACGAGACGCACAAGAAAAATGAGGGGGCGGGGAGGTGGCAAGAGAAAGCGGGGAGCAGGAGAGCAGAGGCGGGCAAGGAGAGGGACTCGGAGGCAACTGCCAGCCGACCTGCTCAGAGCTGCCTGTTGCCATGGCAACGCCCTCCGCCTGGTACCCAGGAATGAATTATTGATCATGGACACTGCCTCTCCCGCCTCCCCAAAGCCCCCAGTGCCCTCCTCACTCCCGTCATTCCTCTGTTCCCCCCTCTGCCTGCCCTGCGTGTGTCTGGAAGAGCCACTCAGACCAGACCAGACCGGAGCTCAGGAGAACCCCAAGTCCCCTCCCCAAATCCCCTGTGCCACCTCATTATTAGAGCACCTTTGCTGCTCCATCCACCTGTCAAGGGCCGAATGACGCCCTCTAAAACTCACAGGCTGAAGTCCTAACCCTTACCACCTCCGAACGTGACAACGGAGTATTTGGAGATCGCGCCTACACAGAGGTAATTAAGGTGAAAGGAGCTCATGTGAGCAGGCCCTAATCTAGGAGACTGGTGTCCTCGTGTGTGTGTTGGGGGGGGGGGTCAGGACACAGACAAACAGAGAGGGAAGACCAGATGAGAACACAGGGAGGAAAAGGCGGCCACTCCACAGCCAAAGAAGAAACGAACCCTGCCAACACCTTCGTCTCAGCCTTCTAGCTGCCACAATTGTGAGGAAGTAAGTTTCTGTTTTTAAGTCACCAGGTTTATGGTTCTTTGTTTCTGCAGCCCTAGCAAACCAACACACCACCCAAGCAGGACCCCCTTAAAGCCAGCTGTCATTCCAGGGTACCCAAAGCAGGATGGAAAACATCAACTCAGCAGCAGGGGCAGAGGACTTGGGGGTCTCATGTGTTCCCACATGGGCCTGCAGGGGCGGGGCCTGGGGAGACACAGGGCACTCGAGGGGCAGCCCAGCCCAGCCCAGCCACCAGCCAGCAGGCCTGAAGTGTGTCTGTTTTGGGTTTCCCTGATCCAGAGGGCCAACACTGCAGAGCCACCCAGCTTCTCAGGGTTCACTCCCCTCACCTATGGGAACACAAGGCTGCCAGGTGGCAGAGCAGGTGTGAGAAACGGAATCAAGCAGCAGCCAGGGCTGCTGGCCCAAGCTGGGGGGCTTCAGGGCCTGTTTGGAGGAAGAGGTGGCTCCCGCCGTGCTGAGTCCAGTGTGTGAAACTGTGAGGGGCGACCTCCAAGCCAAAAGGTAAGCACCGGTGGGGAGGACGGGAGGAAATTGGAAGCTCATGCACTGCAGGTGGGAGTGTAAGATGGTGCAGCGCTGGGGAAAACTGTGGCGGCTCCTCCACCGATCACCATGTGCCCTGCCTTCCACTCCCACGTATGTACCCAGGAGAGGTGAAAGCAGCATGCTAACAGGTACACGTACACACGTGTCCACTGCAGCACTATCCTTCCCAGCCAAAGAGTGGAAACAGCCTGAAAGGCTATTAGTAGGTGAATGGAGAAATAAACTGTGGTATAGACACACAATGCAACATCATACAGCCATTAAAAGGAATGAAGTATTGATACCTACTGCAATGTGCGTGAACCTCAAAAACATTAGTGAAAACTAAGCGAAAGAAGCCAGACACAGAAAGCTCCATATCATACGATTTTTTTTTTTTTTTTTTTGAGACAGAGTCTCCCTCTGTTGCCCGGGCTAGAGTATCATGGCATCAGCCTCACACACAGCAACCTCAAACTCCTTCTGCCTTAGCCTCCTAAGTAGCTGGGACTACAGGCATATCCTACCATGCCTGGCTAATTTTTTCTATATACTTTTAGTTGGCCAATTAATTTCTATTTTTAGTAGAGAGGGGGTCTCACTCTTGCTCAGGCTGGTTTCGAACTCCTGACCTTGAGCGATCCTCCCGCCTCGGCCTCCCAGAGTGCTAGGATTACAGGCGTGAGCCACCGCACCCAGCCTGTATGATTTCTTTAATATGAAGCATCCAGAAGAGACAAATCCATACAGACAGAAAGCAGATCGGCAGTTGCCAGGAGATGGGGAGAGGGCAGAGTGGGGAGAATAGGTATGGGGTGATCTTCTGGGGTCACGGAAAAGTTTTGAAACTAGAGAGAGGAGGTGGTTACGCAAGGTTGTGAAACTACTAAATGTCACTAAATTGTTCACATTAAGATTATTTTATGGCATGCAAATTTCACCCTAATAAATTATTTTTTAGAGTTAGGCACTAGGTATATGGGGGTCATTCTAGTCTCTCTGCCTTGATGTATGTTTGACAGACATTTTTTCCCACAACCCCTCTCTCTCTCTCTCACACACACACACTCACACTCACACATGCACACCTGTTCCGCATCTCCTCTTGGCGCTCCAGTGACCATCTCCACTGAGAATGGCCTTCTCCCTGGTCCGCCACCCTCACTGCTGCCCTGGAGTCCCCACTTCATCCGGGGAGCCGTGTCCCTGGCAGCTCACGGTGGCTCTCCCACCTGTCTGCATGTTCACTGTTGCCCCCCGTTGCCCGGCCCTCTTAGCGGTCTTCTTGGCCTTTTTAGCTAAGTCTTCCAACCGGATCGTAAGCCCTTGCAGACAAAGACCACACCTTTTCGTCGTTATCACGAGCAGGGAGACAAGAGGGCACAGGGATGACGAGCCAGCGTGTCGGCCTGTTTGAGCCCCTTTAGCCCTCGCCGCTGACCGGCTGCGTCACCAAGGCCAAGTTTCTTTAATCTCTCTGAGCTGCAGCTTCCTCTTGCGTAAACCAGGAATAATGGGAATAACGCTAATAATTCCCGCACAGGGCCGCCATGCAGGTTAATGAGACAAACATATACGAAAGGCCCGACAGAAACGGTCTTGTGTAAGTATTTTCCACGTGCTTCTCCTCCCTTAAATCTTTCTCTGCCTAATCTCGGTTATACGGTTTCCGTTTTAGCAACCTCACCTGATGGTCTCAAAATACCTTCCAGATCCTCAGCTATGTCAACATGCAAGGGTTTTCTGGGTCTAGGAACATGGAATTGCTTCCAGGAACATGGAAGACAGGCTGGGGGTTGGAGGTTGAGGTTGAAAGCAATGCCGGGTTAGAATCGTGTCGCTATTCTAAGAGCCCTTGTATGAGGCAGCCCCGGCCTCTTTCCCTCCAGTTCCTGAGTCTAATTGGGTTTGATTTCACCCTGGAATTCGACCCTCCACAATCAGGGATCACTCAGTCCGCCACCCCCATTCTCCACTCAGTAACAGACCATGCCCTGCAGTCAGAAAGGAGAATTAGAGTTCCTTCTCCCCACACCTCACCCACCCCATTCGTACCACCCAGTCTTCCCTAGCTCCTTATTTCTAACATCTTCTCTTCTTTTTTATCACCATATATCAAAATATTATCAATCTTTTAAGGTCTAGCTCAAAGCCTGCTTTTTTTCCCCCCAATGACCCTGGTCAGTAGTGGCCTTTTCCTCCTTCCTCATCTCATTGCTGTCCACTGGTTCCCAGATATAGTCGATTGTGTTTGAGCATGAAATGGCATCCTTGAGTCTTTTTCTGCATGCGTAAATCCTGCTCCACGTTAAGACGATAAACTTGAAGAAAAGGGCTAAGTCTCAAACATATGCTCTATCTGCACCGACGCTACAGGTCTGGCAGTGGGAAGAGCACTGCCCCGGGAGTCAGGCTGACTGACGGCAGATAGATCCTGGCTCCGTCCCTCACTCACTGACTGAGCCTGAGTCCCAGGGGTCCTCGTAAGGACTCCCGGTCAGAGGACCTCACAGGGCTGCCAGGAGGCTCCGATGAGGCTCTCCAACGCAGGTAAAAGAACACTGTCCGTGGTACGGCAGGAGACACTATGAGGCTATTGGTGAAGCTCACGCTCCGAAACGGCCTGACGAGCGTGGTGGATGTGCTGTGCATGCCACTCCCAAGCATATCTCAGCCTCATCTGAAGGTGGCGTGTCTGCAGGGGCAGCTGCCAGCTCCGGGCGAGGCCTGGAGAAAGATCTAGGAGGAAACCACTTCTCGAGGATTCCCCAGCAGACTGAAGAGCTCCTGCCTGGACAAGGGTGGGAGGGGCCCCTGAAGGAGCAGAGACCAGGGCTTTTGGCTGCAGACCCAGCTCCTGATGAGCAGCGCCGGGAGGGAAGAGCAGAAAGGCCCCGCGGCCACACAGACCCGTGCTGCGCTGGCACGGTGACGCCTGGCATCCCAGAGAGGAACGCCCCCGGGAGGGCCAGGCGGCCTGGAAGAACTGCAGAGTGCTTCACCCACGCAAGGAAAGGAGATGCTGCCCTGAGGGGTCAGCCGCCAAAGGGTTAATCCCAGAGTCACACGTGCACCCCCCCCCACCTGTCCAAGGGTCCCCTCCCTCCGCAAACTGCGACATCTGCTGGGAATCAATATGCCTTCCCTGCTGCAGGTAATTAGGTCGGCTTAGAGGATTTCCCAGGGCAGGAGGGTGGGGAGAGGAGACCCAACCGGCTCCACCGTCTCAGGCCGAGCTCCAGGTGCCAGCCCCTTTCCCTACAAGACAGGGACTCGCCTGCTGAGCTAGGTGTCAGCCAGAAGTGAAGGGGCCTGGTGTGGCGAAGGTGGAAGTAGGTGAGGCCACCTCCACGTAGCCCCCATCACACGCGCCCTCGATGAGCCCCGCGCCCGAGGAACAGAGCCGACGAGAGACAGTGCTGACTGGCCGAGGACATCAGCTCCTGCTGAGGGTCTAGGAAGAGCTCAGATGAAGAGGCAGGTGGGTGGGAGTGGGGACGGGCAGCCCAGCGCAGGCAGTGAACGGTCCGGCTGCGAGATCACGCTGACGGCTACGTCTGGGTTCTCGAGACAGGCGGGAGGCTGGGTCGGAGCCCCTCAGAAGGAAGAGCAGAAAAGCAGCCAAGCAGAAACCCGCACAATCGGCTCTCCTGCGGCCCGTCTCTCTCCCGGGGAGTAGCCGGCAGGAACGGGGTATTCCGAGAAGCCCAGCTGAGAATCCCCTTCGCACCTGTCACCGTGGAGACTCCCTTCTCACTCTGAGTGGGACACGCCAGGAGCAGCAGAGGCTTCTCTCAACCAGTCAGGGAGACAGAGGGGGGGTTGGCATGAGTTTGGCATGTTACCAAGAGACATCAGCCATGTGAACAGCTGTGTACAGCACCCACACACACACACAGCAAAGATCTCCCCCCAGATAGGAACAGAACACAAAGGAGCGGCTTAAAGTTATAAACTTGTGCCTCAGTGGCTTCATCCTAACCACACCACGCAATACTGTGGGAGCCTGGTACCAAGCCCCAGGTACAAAGAGATGCAGAAAGCAAGCTCCAGGCTGGGGCTCCAGGAGGTCAGTCACGTGCAGATGGGGGATATGAGAGAGATACACACACAGAGGAAATAACCAAAGTTGAAGGGGATTAACGTGTAAAACTACAAGCTAATGTGATTATGCAGAACCAAAAGCAATCCTCAATTATCTGCTGCAAATGTTCAGGCCCAGGACAGCTTATTTCTGAGCCTGAGCACATTCTAGGCTAGCCACTTCTATAGTAATATGGACTCCAAGTACATTAAAGCATTTTTTTGCGGCCTCAAGAAAAATTAGGAAGGATAATCTATGTTAAAAAAAAAAAAAAAAGACATCCAGTAGATCATTCCTAAACCAAATGTGGGTTGTAGATTATCTGGGGTTTGGGCTTTCTGTGGCATTGCTCCCCATCTGTCATCGTGGTCGTGAAAGTATCGCGCTGGGAGGAGGTGGCATGGAGACACGGTGTCTACTGACAGGGCGGCAGATGCTGTGGGCTAGGTAAGGCCCCAGATACGTCCTGTCCTCCAGACCAGGCCATCGGCCCCGTCCCCCAGAACATGCACCTGAAATGCTGATACCAGTGAAGACACGCCAGCCCACTCTCCCGGGCGAGGCATGCCCAGGGGGCTGGAAATGCCCCGTGAAGCCACAGCAGGGCTCCCAGGGGTTCCAGGACCGGGCACCTGAGCTCATCCATCCATGGACCGACCTTTGCCAAAGATGACTTTTAGCTGGTGGGAGAGGAGGGGACCGAGTAATGTCCATTTGGCCACACACACACTTCTGAGTCCCACTGGCAGGTTCCGGCCATGGAGCCCAAGAGATCAGGCCACTGTCCCAGGCCTGGGGTCAACAGGCCTCTGCTGAAACCTCCCCCTGGGGTGCAGAGCTTACTCCTCGCAAGGCCTGACCCTCCACTTTCTATTTGGGGGCAGCTCTAATAGGACCAGATGATCTCTAATGTCCTTGCCAATTCTGTGATCCAGTGATTCTAACAGGTAGAAAGTTCTTGGGTAAACCAGACAGAAGTCTGCTCTCTGATTTGAATTCTGGCATCTGGACTCTCAAAGAGCACGTCTAATCCCATCTCCAACAACAATCCAGCGGGGAGGGGAACAGGCTGCATCCCACACCCCCAGCCAAGCTGTCATCCTCTCCTGTTACAGTTTTTGGACCCTGCGCCACCTTAGACTCCCAGAGCACCAGACCCAGAAAGAATCCTGGATTTTGTTCTCTCTAATGCTTCCCATCTTTTTGTGATCACGCCAAGGAAATACTAAAACATTTGGTTAATTAATGTTGGTTATTTTCAAGTTTTAAAATATGTTATTTTAGATGAGCTTATTAAAATTTTTTGTAGAGTATAGTTTTAGCACAGTAGTTAATAATGACTATTACACATTATAAAGGCAAGTTTCAACATTTTTCCCCATTTAGCAGTGGCACCTATTCAATTTATTTCAGATTAACTAGATAAGAGAAAGCATGATTTGATAACACATTCCTAGATGTCACATCATGTCAGGCTCGGGGATCAAATTATATGATAATAAATTCATCAAATGTTAAGGTGTAAAAATAGTCGAAAGCTGCTCTCACATCCTGAAATTGGAAATTCGTATCCTTGGCGCTTTTTAAGCTTTAAATTTTGTTTCTAAAAGAAGCGTTAAGACTGATTTACATGCACGTCTCTGTTATAGATGTGGAGAGCGTTCATTCCCAGTAAATGAAAATCCACGTTAGATATAATCATCACTTTTTTTTTTTTTTAGTACTAGGAACATCTTGATGCATCCTATAAAAATTCTGGTCAAATGAATCCAATCTGGTAGCCATCACCTTCAGGGAAATTTCTAGAATTATTATTGTGCTTCTCATCAACTCTATGAAGTTCCATATGTTTCCTGTCTCCACTAGTGGTTCATTATGGATAAAATAAACAATAGACTAAGAAGAAAAGCAAATTAAAGTTATGAGGGCAAAGCCACCACCGCAGTTGGCAGCGTTTAGCAGATAATATACCACCCAAAGAGATGGAAGCATGAGATATATCTCATCTCCTCAAATCCTCACACCTTGCACACTAGGAGAGCCCAGTCTGCTTCATACGAAGGAGGAAAACACTCAAAAGGTACTAAGCGATTGATTAACAACAGAAATGAAGACAGATGCCTTTATACGCCATTTGAGAATGCCCAGAGTTGTAGAATCACAGGCTGGGACAGGAGTCCTGTTCGCCACTCATCACCTCACTGGATTTTCTAACGAAGAAACTGAGGCCCAGAGAGGAGAAGGACCTGCCCGAGGTCACCTGGTAAAAGTCGGAGCAGAGCAAGGATTAGTATCCAAGTCTCCCGACTCCGAGTCCTCTTAGCGGGTGGCCCTTGGGGACAGGATGGCTCCAAAGGCAGCATCAAGGGATCGGGAGGCAGAGATGGGAACGAGTGGGCACAGAAGTCAGACTGTGTCCTGTTTGCCCTGGTGCCTCTCAGAGTACCAGGCACAGCTCGTTTATAAGGGACTTAGTTGGTAAATGATTGTTGGATAAGTACACAAGTGAACGGCCAGGCATCATAAAAGAGGGATGTGGGGAAACAACAATAGCTAACTCTCACGGAGCACTTATCGATATTTGCCAGGCACTCTGCAAAGGGGTTCGTGGCATTATCTATTTTAAACCTAACGACCCAGTGCAGTAAGCACTACTTAACTCCCAGTTTACAGATGAAAATTAGAGAAGGTTTAAGTCATGTGCCAAAGATCACACAGCTAGTGAATAGAGGGCCAATCTGAACCCAGGCAGGCTGGTTCCAAGGCCCCGGCTCTCGCACTGTCTTCAATTTCCAAGACCGGACACGTGCCCTTGGGCAGTTCACAATGTGAACTCAGGAGAACAAACTTGGGAAGGGGAGAAAGCAGAAAAATGAAAGTGACACAAACAGTCTGAGCAGCACGCACAGAACGGAGTATAAGTTAAACTGGGGAAATCAGAATGAGATCGGTGGACTCTATCAATGTCAACATCCTGGTTGTGACAGTGTCCTGTGTCCTATATACAGTTTTGCAAGGTGTTACCACTGGGGAAAACTGCATAAAGACACACAGGATCTCTCTGTACTTTTTTATTACAAGTAGCTGTGAATTAACTATCTCAATAAATTTTCTTTTACACTCTAGAGCAGGTGTCCTCAAACTACGGCCCACGGGCCACATGCAGGTGTTTTTGCCCATTTGTTTTTTTACTTCAAAATAAGATATGTGCAGTGTGCATAGGAATTTGTTCATGTTTTTTTTAAAAAACTACAGTCCGGCCCTCCCATGGGCTGAGGGACAGTGAACTGGCCCCCTGTTTAAAAAGTTTGAGGACCCCTGCTCTAGGGGTTTTTTTTTTTTAAAAAAAAAAAATACCTATCACACCATGAATGCACAGGGAACAGGTTCGGCAGCCTGGGATGCTTTCCGCTGGTTGCCACAAAGTGTGCAAAGGGGGGAGCAGGCTGGCGCTTCAGTTGAACCCCGGTACCTTTCTCTTTGGCTTCCTTCTTTTTTCTGATCCTTTTCCTTCACACAATTCAGGAAGCCATCTCAGTTCTTGGAGTACTTAATATACTCAGTATGCACATGAATTCTCTTGGCAAGAATCTCGTCCTTCACACATTTGTTTACAACAATGCCAACAGCATGCCGGGTAACACCGCAGACTCCCAGTTTTGCCATGGAAACATTCGCGCCGCGTTCCCGTTTGAGCCGTACGCGCTCCCTAGATGGCTACGATATCACCTTTCCTGTAGATTTGCACGTGTGTGACCAAAGGAACAACGAAAGCCACGTTTTCTAAAAGGCCTAGAGACCGTATCGGCTGAAGATGACCTTCCCTTTGTGTTCGTTATTTGGTGCATTCTTGGAAGATGGAGATTCCAGCTGAAAGGAGGGAAGTTAAATTTTTCTATTTAAAAACAAAAACAAAAACCAGTCCCAGCAAGCAGGACATCATTAGGCCCCACTGAGCAGTCCTTGGCCTATTTCGGTCTGTCCCAGCACACCCGCATCTGGGCAGATCCCGGACGACGTCACCGGCCCACGGAGAAACAAAGCGCTCTTGCTCTCAGAAGCCCCAGCTGCGACTTTTGATGACGCCATCTAAAAGCTCCCTCTTTATGTTTCAAGGTTTCAGGAACACAGAAGAACTGTGGGGTATGTTCAGAGAGGATCTTACCAGTCTGACTCAGAAGGGAGTCAGCACCTGACCCAGCCCTGACCCACCCCACACCAGCCTTCCAGACCTTTCCAGCGGGGCCCCCAGCATACGGCATTCACAACTGTTTGCTCCCCCCCTCCTGTAGACCTCGGCGTCCCCCGCATTGAGGCCAATGGCAGACACCTCCCGTCCCACCTGGGGCCCCAGCTGCCAGGGTAGCGTGACAACACACTGACAGCCCCACTGCTATTCCAAAAGCAGAGCCAGCCTGCTCCAAGCCAGCCACGGTCTTTGATCCCTCACCGCTGACAGTTCATCCGCAAGAGGGGTGGGTAGCGCCACCAGTGCAGGTGCTAGTTGTGGCACCAAGTGGCAGAGCCCTTGGCATCCTGTTGTTACCAGCTGAACTAACCACCCGGCGAACTGAAAACTACTGGGGGGCAGGTACTAGCAATATGACATAAGGCATTCTCTGCCCCCGAGTGACTCGTAGTCTCTTGGCGTAAGGAAAGTATAACCAGGTGAAAAGCACAGTGGAAGGAGGAGAAAAACCACCCAGAGAACCAGTGGTTCCCAGGCGAGGCTGTATATTAGAATTACCCAGAGGGCCTTTATGACATACGGGTGCCTAGACTCAGTCTTCAGAAACTGCAATTTAGTAGGTGCATGTTGGGTCTCAGGCATCTCCCCGAGTGGTGTCGCCATGTCGGCAGGTGTGAGAACACAGGTGTAGGGCCCTGTCCATCAATGTAGCTTGCAGACCAGCAGTATTGGCATTACCTGGCAGCTTGTTAGAAATGCGGGATTTCAGGCCCAATCCAGGCCTTCCGAAGGTGCATTTCAGCAAGAGCCCAGGCGATCCTTTTGCACGTGGAGGACTGGGAAGCACCACGTGGGGGATGGTGCAAGGCAGACTCCTCCTCGCAGGTCCACCAAAAAGTCCCTCCCCAGCCCGGGCTGGGAGACGCAGCCCACCTGCTGCCCGCAGGGCGGAACACACCCCTGGAGAGCGCGGTGGGGGGTTGGGTGGCTGTGGGGAGCCACGTCACCAAGCTCTGCTTCTCTTCCCTCCTCCAGAGCTGCATCTGGGCCTGCCTCATGGATCAGAGCTCTTGGAGTCCCAACAAACCCCTTCTGTGACTAGGAGGGAGGCTGAGAGAAGGCTCTGTCACCATTTAAGGGACAAGAAGAAAAAGGAGTTTCTTCCCCTTCCACACAGTCCTCCCTCCCGACTGTCCTGCCCCCTCCTCGAGGGGGCTCATCACCACTGTGCTCAGGACAGCCCCAGTGACAGAGCGCGCTGCCTGGCCAGCCATAAAGACAGCACTGTCCCCGCAGGCAAGGAGGTGGCTGGTACCAGCCAAGCCTCATGCAGGAGGGAATCCTTGAGAGAAGGCCGGACAGAGACACACACGTAATCTCGCTCCCCCACCCCCGGCACCCCACCCCAGCTCTGGATCCCTGACACCGCTTCTGTCTTTGTCTCTGTCAGTTGCGTGTGTCATTTTTCACACGTGCCTGCTTTTGCTCTCCCACTAGACTGGGAGCGGCCATCCTCGGCTCCTCCTTTGTCACTGCCCACAGCACCGAGCGCAGAGACATATGCCCCACAGGGGCTCAAATATTATTTGTATTCACACGCACACATTTTCCAGGGGTCAAACCCAATGCTCCAAGCTAACAAAGAGCTACTCACAAGCAGCCATTTATTAGGGATTACTGTCAGCCCACTGAGATTCTACGGAAGAAAACAAGAAAATAATAAGGCATACCTTCAAAAAGCATGCACTCTGGTTTAGGAAATCAGACTTACATAAGACCAGAGGATGCAAGGAAATCACGCGTGTTTAAAGTAAAGTGAGGCAGGCCTATGGACACTGGCATGTGCCAACACCATGAAAATTTTCTGCCCCAGTATTTGACAGATTACTATTGTTTGCTTATTGGTTGGCATTTTTAAGCATTTCCCCCACTTTGGTACTTGTACCGCTTACCCACACCCCGATGAGGCCATGTCCACTATACCGGGTAGACAGGATGAGAGTGATGATACACCAGGTTATGATGGGAGGTGGGTAAAGACCAAGAAACTCTCCAGGCCAGGCGCAGTGGCTCACGCCTGTCATCCTAGCACTCTGGGAGGCTGAGGCGGGAGGATTGCTCAAGGTCAGGAGTTCGAAACCAGCCTGAGCAAGAGCGAGACCCCGTCTCTACTATAAATAGAAAGAAATTAATTGGCCAACTAATATATATAGAAAAAATTAGCTGGGCATGGAAGTGCATACCTGTAGTCCCAGCTACTCGGGAGGCTGAGGCAGGAGGATCGCTTGAGCCCAGGAGTTTGAGGTTGCTGTGAGCTAGGCTGATGCCACGGCACTCAAGCCTGGGCAAGAGTGAGACTCTGTCTCAAAAACGAACACCTCTGTACTGGACACCTGCACACATGTGACACAACAGCACAGCGTCTGGACTCTGCCTCACCCCACAGGCTGGTTTCCATGGCCATAAACCCTGCATAGCTTGCCCAAAAAGGCTCCAAAAAGCCTTGTATCAGTTTCCTGAGACCGCAACCAGAATCCAAGGAACATTCTCTTTGCCCTGATTGGAGAACTGCAGGGCGTCATGCATGGTTGTTCTCACTGTGAAAAAGAGAAATTCAAGGCCAGACTCGGCCAGATATGGACTTTGGTTCAGATTCAGCATGGAGCTTTCTCCAGCAACTTGTCAAGCTTACCCACATTCAAAAGTTCACTTTAAGTCAAAAGGACTTAGGTACGAAGGACCAATAAGCAAGGGTAAGCGGCAAAGGTCAAGGATTCTGACTTGGGGAGCAGTTCAGTCTAACACAGTAATCACTGTGTTAAGTAGCCACATGTGGCTATTTAAATTTAGATTTAATGGAATTCAAAATTCAGTTCTTCAGTCACATTAGCCAGTTATGCACAGAGCTACCATGTTAAATAGTGCAGATATAGAACATTTTCATAATCAAAGAAAGTTCGATTAGACAGCACTACTATTGAGCATTAGATGTTTCATTTGAGGGTCGGGTGCAGTGGCTCACACGTGTAATCCTAGCACTCTGGGAGGCTGAGGTGGGAGGATCGCTCAAGGTCAGGAGTTCGAGACTAGCCTGAGCAAGAGCGAGACCCCATCTCTACTAAAAATAGAAAGAAATTACTTGGCAAACTAAAAATATATATAGAAAAAATTAGCCGGGCATAGTGGTGCATGCCTGTAGTCCCAGCTACTCGGGAGGCTGAGGCAGGAGGATCGCTTGAGCCCAGGAGTTTGAGGGTGCTGTGAGCTAGGCTGACACCACAGCACTCTAGCCCAGGCAACGGAGTGAGACTCTGTCTCAAAAAAAAAAAAAAAAGAGGGAGGGAGAGAGGGAGAAAGGAAAGAAGAAAAATAGATGTGTTTCATCTGAAGAAATGAGAAGGGTCTTCTGAAAAGTTCTGCGGCTCTTTCCTGGTTTACAGGAGAGGTTCTGGGTGCTCTGTGGAGTGCTGAGTAGAGGCAGTGTGCTGGGGCTCTCGTGTAAATACAAGAGGCTAAGGCACAACTTACAGGGCTACGAGTTGGGTCATCTTACCATACATCTGTGTACGCACTTGATCTCCCCTCCTTAATAGGACCACAATTTCGCTTTCATCACGAGGACTGTGAAGTCAGATGCTAAAACCAGTTTACTGCCAGAAAGCCCACATGCTGCCTAGTCCTGGCCAGAATCATCCTCCAGATCCCTTTCGGTGGTTGGTTCTAAGCTTTCCCCACCTTTACTTTCTAACCTGGGGAGAAAAGTCATCACTGGGGAGAAAAATCTCTCAGAGCACAGGTCAGCACTCTGGACAGCGACAAGCTCCCTCCCAGCGGCAGAGAAGTTTCAGCGCTCCCCTTTTCCCCAAAAACCCCTTCAGCAGGAACTATCTCCTCAGAAACCAGCAGGTGCCAGTGAAGGGATCTGCCACCTGCTTAGAACACTAGAGCCTTGTTGTCTTCAGATCAAGAGCCACTTCGGCTAAGAAGCTTCAAATGCTCCTCACCAACTCCAAGAAAAAGTTTAACTCTTCTGTCAGCAGGTCAAGGCTTACTACGGTCCGGTCTCAGCTATCCCTCCAGCTGCACCTTCCCCTGCTCCAGCCTGGCCAAGTCGCCACACCTGACCACACTAGCCGCCCCTCCTCTACACCCCGCCCTGCAGAAATGCCATTTGCTTACCTTTGCCTATTCACGTCCAAGCTAGTCCCCACTTCTTTTCAGAGCCTTCCAAAAAGACTTTACGTTGATTTCCTCCTTTCTCTGACACCCCAAAGCACTTACGGTTTAGATCACGCTTTAGGGGATGAAATTGAGTATCATCTTATACCATTACTAGCTCATTTGTGGTTTTTAAGGTTCCAGGTGGGCCAGTATATGAATGAAGTAGCAGCTTTTGCCAGCAAGCCACCAAACGGCCACAAGTCCATGCACCCACTGAGTCTCAGTTTCTAGATCAGTAAAATAACGATCTTGGGCTGTAACATTTCTAACATTCTATGAGTCAAAGATTCTTCCAGAACCCGCTCCTATGTAGAAGGGTGCAATGCACATAGTAAGGGCTTTCACGAATAACTGCAGGTGCAATGACTATCTTATAAAAACAAACCCAGGGCTCAGCCCAGGGCTGGGTCAGCCACAGAATCCTGGTTTAGCTCCCAATGGAGCTACAGAGGCTTCAATTCCACTCAGGATGTGATGATGATCGGAAAGAGATCTAGTTTCTGTCCTTACCTACGTCAGTGGAGGAAAATTTTCTATGGCCTCGGAGGCATTTTCCTTCCTAAAGAACACACCACCTCCAACATGTGGAAAAATACCACACAATGAGTATTATAACAACAGAGTGATTATAATGTGTTCCATGTAAATTTCTCTCTTATGTCAATCAACGCCCAACAGCAGTGTACTAACTTCATCTACTAGTTATTCATAAGCCCCAACAGACTAGGAAAAATGACAAGAAGCATGAACATTGATGCCCCCATGTAAAATTTTAGCAGGTCTCATAAGTCAGGATATTCCAAGAGTGGGGGGGGGGGCTGATTTACAATTCTAGCTCAATATTATACTTCCCATCAAAATGATAATTATAATACCTCCTAGTATTTAACATCCTCAAAGCACTGGGCGTATGTATGTATCTACATACAATAAGATATAGATAGGGATGACTCTTCCCTTCTTGCAAAGGACAAAATAAGGCCCAGAAATGTTTAATAACTTCCACATTGCAAATAAAGATCAAACTAGAACCAGAATCTAGTTGGAATAATTTCACTAACATAGGCGGCACACACAGAGACATGCACATACACACGTTCAGAGAACTCTTAGCAATTTAAAGAGTTACGAAATTCAATGACCCTGAAATGGAAGCTTCCACCAAATACATGTGAAAAATGCTACTGCCAAGGCAAGTTGGCCAGCGTCAGGAGAGGAGGAGGGAATTCTCATCACTGGGAAAAAGTCGTTGGAATTGCTCTGCCAGAGATTCACTCTCATCCCAGAAAATCGCAAGATCTGAGAACAAAACTTAGCATCTGGTCAATCCACTCCAGTTGGCCCAAACTAGATCCAGGAGGACTAGCTCAGCATGATGGCCAGAACCCCCCTCGCCCCCATCCTAGGAGGTCTTTCCCCAAGCTGGTGCTCAGAGAGGTAAAGCAGGGAGATCCCAGTACAACCAGGTCAAAAGAGCAAAGACTCCAGCACTCAGAGTTCCCTAGGATTCTGTCTCAACACGCTGCTGCAGACACATCCCTCACAACTGAATTGTAGGCACCCACCCCCCCAAGCCCTGACATGTATTCATCGTGAGTCAAGAACCCTCCGCACATTCCTGCCTTTACACTACTACTTCTTCCAGCGGCTCAAGTCTTGATCTCAAGACCCATCCCAAGGACTCCTTTCTTGCAAGAGGCCCTTTCACATTACCCTAGCCCAATGTGATCTTCTGTTGACCTTCTAGCATCTACTGTCTACAATTAGCAAATGTTCCTTGTATTTCAACTTATATCTCTTACTGCCTGTAGGGCAGGTACAGGGTCTCAAGCCTCCAAAATGCCCCAGAAGATGATGCAGTACCCTTGATCCAAGAAACAGGTGTTCGGCAAGTGAGAATGATAATGATTAGACCTTAAGAGGTTCACCTGCCACCTAAGGGCAGAACCAGGTATGAAGCTAAGTACGTGGGGCTGGGTGGGACAGGCAGAAACGGACCAAAGGGCGCCGGCTTGGAGCACAACAGCCCACACAGCCTTCCTCCAACGCTGGGTGCCAAGGACTTCCCTGCGCTAGGACTGAGTGGGAAATCCTCTCGGTGTAACCCCTGAGCGGCTGATCGCAGGCTGTTTATCTCGTTAACTCTGTTTATTGTGACCCTGGTAAGAGGTTCTGAGGCCCTCCGAGCCCCTCTCTAATTAAATTCATTAGAACAGATTGGGGCTTTCTTTCCGGATCTCAGAAAAATTAACAACACGATTAGCATCATAATGACGGGGAGAGGGGCTGCCACAGAGGCCTTTCCAGCCCGGGCAGGGAGGAGTGGGGAGGAGCAGGTGAAGGAGGAGAAGGCAGCTGCTTCCCAGAGCAGGGGCGCTGCAGGAGCTGGGAGGGAAGGGAAAAGGCCAGAGGGGTGACCCCGCCGTGCCCCAGGCACTCCAACTTTTTCATGGCACTGCATTTGGGAGAGGAAAGACAGGACAAGAAATTAATCAATGACATAAATCCCAGAGACACAGGCTTCTGGGTCAAGAACTTGAAGCAATCTTCTAATTTTACAGAGAAAAAACACATTCAAGTTCTGTTAATGACGGGGCCCGAAGTAGAACATAAGTGCCTCATGCCTTTTATAATGATGTCTTTTTCCTGCAAGACTTTGCTGCCGGGACCAGGGAAAAGCAGGGGTGAGGGTGGGGGAGAACTGGCAGGATGAGGCAGGTCACTTCTTTCCCGGAGAACCTGAACCTGCCAAGTTTCTGCTTATATACCTGGTGGTTCCCTCATCTAGAATATTCTTCTCTTCCTTTTCACTTCCAAAATGTTGCCAATTCTTCAAGGCTGGTTCCCTTCCCGCCTCCTCTGTGAATAGCAGTTAGCATCTAATGAGCATTTACTACCAGCCAGGTACCGAGCTGGGCCTTTCACTACCTTCTCACACTCAATCCCTACTACAACAGCTCGGCAAGGTTCGTATTCCTATCCCCATTTTACAGATGAGCTGCAGCAGTGCTGCTAGCAAGCGGAAAGACCCAGGTTTGAACATAGATCTCTCTGACGTCAAAGGCTGAACAGTTTCCACAAGGCCATGTCACCTCCCTGGTTCCAAAAGCCTGATCCAACTGCCAGATCGTGCCTTCCTTTGTCATTTTACTGCCCGAGGTCTTAGGCCCAGTGAGGACTTCATTACACACTGTCTTGTTTTGTGCCCAAGGTGTCTCGTTTCTTCTATTTGAAAGCAGGAATCACATTTCTCTCTCTCTCAGAAGAACAAAGTAGGTACTTAAAAATGCATTCTAACTGAGCCCTTCTACCAGATTTTCATAGAGAGCCTTGTGCATGTGCATAAAACATCCTAGTTCTTTATTTTTCTACTAGGATGTGGGGAGTTTGGTACAGTATATAGGAAAAGGGCATGGGCTTTGAAGTCAAACACATACAGGTTTAAATTCTAGCTCTACAAGTCACCTGTTCTCTGATCTTTAACAGGTAACAACCTCTCTGAATCGTCTTAATTTTCTGTAAGACCAGGATCTGCACAATACCTCTTTTATCGGGGTAACCGACCCTTATGAGGATTAAATGAGACAATGCAAGTAAAGCACACAGTAGGGTGCCTAGCACACAGTGAACACTCAGTAGCAATGACTGTTGCTATTATGCCACTTTTATTTTTCCTGGCTTGCCTCAAGACCTAATGGAAGGAGAGTGGCTCAAGGGATCTCGAGCTGGCACAATCTGACCAACGCCCAGGGTCAGCAAAGCCCGTGGAAGTGCCAGCACAGCCATTAGCTCCCAGGCCCTATTCTGCAGTACCAGGTACCAGACCACATGCATCCAACGTGCTGAGTCCTAGCTAAGCATTTTGAGGAGATGCCCAAAGGTTTGCCATTAAGCTGCTCTAGCCAAGACAGGGGTCTATATAAACAATTTGGCATGATCACCCCAGGTCCTACTGCCCACTGTGACCCCTCACCCATGCTCCTACAGTGCCAGGAACCCGCAAACCTTGGTTATAGCATTTCTCGCGCTAAGTCTTCCTTTGCGTCTCTCCAACTCATCTTATACGCCCAACACCAAGCACAGCCCCAGCAGGCTCAAAGGCTCAGAACACGCTAGTGAAATGAACGAAACCGTGTGTGGGGAGGAGAAGGGCTACTCAGATGAGTAGCGGGGAGTCTCTGTCCCCAGGCTCCTTTCCCAGCTCAGCCATGGATATTCGTGGGAACCCGTGCTCAGGCGTATAGCTTCTGAGGCTATCTCCTGCTCACCAACAACCTCCCCTCCACTAGCGGGACTTCTCTGACGACTCCCGCCTGACTCTGACCTCCCCGTGACACTCAGACCCGTCCACATGTATTGGAGCTCACAATATGTTCCTCGCCTTGCTTCTGAGACACCCCTGCACGCGTACATGCTATTGCCCCTCCACTCTGGGGGCCCCCTGAGGGCAGACGGGGCCTCTCTCCTCCGACTAGCTCCAGCACTCTGAGCATATCCAAGATCACGCTTTACCCCTAAAACACAAGTGCTTGGGAGACAGGATTGGGAGAAGTAAGTAGCCTTGACCTCGTCCCAGAGTTCCCTATGGGTGTCCCCCCCACCCCTGCCAGGCTGTAGTAGCACCTGGTGGGGTTCAGCTGCACACAGAACCTCCCCTCTCTTGCCCTTCAAGCTCGGGGTCTGATAACACGTTGATTCTCACCTCCCCTCTTACTCTTTTCCTGTCAAATTCAGGGCAAGCCCTATGCTACATTCCGGATGGCATCCACCGAGCCCTCATCATAGCTGTGGAGGACAGAGGCTGACACCACCGGAATCAGCATATGCCCGTCTGGGTGTTCTCACTCAAGCTTGTCTGTGTCATTTGACATCCTGTCTCCCTCTTCCATCACACTGGGAGCTCAGAGCGCCATGGACCCTGTCTTACTTTTCATCTCTATGGTCTCAGCACCCAGCAGAACAGCTCTCTGCAGGGCTTAATGAATCTCCGTTAAATGAGTAAGTATGTAACCAGTCTTCTGTTCCTCCCATTCCTCCCCGCCCTGTTCCCTCCCAAGCCACTCCAGCCAAACAGACAAACTCCCTTTCTGATTTCCTAAGAATTTCTTTTTCTAAAGGCAAAGCAGCAATCCTCACACCCCAACTCCGGGATGGTCGTGGAGATCTCAGTGTGCCTCTGCCTTCAGAAGAGCCTGAGAGGGGAGCGGTGCCAGAGGCAGGGAGCGAGTTGCAGTAGCATGCTCAGAGCCTTGGAATCCCGTCCCTCCGTCCCTGCAAAATTAGGACCCCTGTCTGGCCCACTGCCCTCAGAAATCCAAAGCCGGAACCTCACCTCCAGCTCTCAGCCGCTTCCTCAATGTCCCTGAAAGAACCAGCCGGACCGGCGGGGAGCTGGTGAGGCCCCACTGGCAGGTCTTGCTCTCTGGGGAGCTGGTTTCTCTCTCCATAGCTTTTGTAATGCCAAACAAGAGGGCGAGGGGCGAGATTCATTGCACAAAACTGGGAAACGTGTGTGTTATTCCCCACTTCACCTGAGCCCCAATCAAGCATCTCAACGTCAGAAACTTCACCCAATCAGC
The DNA here is from genome assembly GCA_008750895.1 of Mirza zaza. Taxonomy (NCBI): domain Eukaryota; kingdom Metazoa; phylum Chordata; class Mammalia; order Primates; family Cheirogaleidae; genus Mirza; species Mirza zaza. The sequence continues at coordinate 8,996 of VSMD01061566.1, read as the reverse complement.
TTTCAGCAAGGGCCGCAGGTGATGCCTCCTTCCTGTACCAGGAAAAGCTGGCAGCCCTGAGCCACTGATGCCAGAGGACGCTTCCTGCCCCACCCCCACTCATGCTGGGGAGGGGGCAAAGAAGGGCGACAAAGGGGGGCGGCCAGGCCCCCAGCTGCACGCCCCCCTGCCAGGCACTGCCTGAGGCCCACAGAGAGTTAGGGCACAGGAGCCCAAGGAGCCCAACCGCTCAGACCGCTCAGACCTCGAAAGCCAGGGACCCCACAGAGAAGGGCCAGCACCTGTCTGCAATTTGCTCTTCACCTCCCAATTTAAGCCTCTGGGTTTTAGCTGCGGCCCCCAAGACAGAAATTGGGCTGCCATTCCCTGTTTCACGGTGGCACACACAATGTCTGGGGCTAACTGTATCATTTGTGTCATTTTATGTCTCTCTCTCTCCCTCTTCCTCTCTTTCTCTTTCTCTCCCTCCCTCCTTCCACATACACACACACACACACACACACACCTTCAGCTGAATCCAAAGACAGGGAAGAGAAATTACTCGTGCAGAAGTGGCAGATCAGTCAGGACAAAAGGTGGACTGCATTAGAGGCACAGCATGAGCCCTCATCTCCTTCAACCCTGCCTGCAGAGCGATCCCCCCAGACCCAGTCATTCCCATACCAGGCAGGGGACAGACCTCCGCCTTCCGCCTTCCGCCTTCCTCCCTGTCCCCTACCCCCCTCCACAGCTGGCAGGGCCCCATCCCCAGGGGCTTCCGGTCTCCACACACATTTTCCCCCAGCTTCTCCTACTTAGGCTTCAAGTTCGGTGGGTTTTGAGCCTGCCTCTGTTGGCTCCAATTTGACTCCAGCCCAACCAGGTCTCAAAGCTCTGTGGCCTGCCCTTGCCTTGCCGGAGATTCGACTGGGGCCCGGCAGGGCTCAGCACCGTTCCAAGGGTAGATGAGACACACCAGGCCCTGGTGCCAGGGGGACAGGCAGGCAGGAAAGGGGCATTGTCATCCGACCGTCCACCCCTCCACACCAAGGGAGGGGGCATTTCTGCTCAACACAGACGGCCCATGCCAGATGCCAAGGAAGGAACCAGGAGCAGAATCTGGCTCAGGGCAGGAGAGGGGCTGCCACGGGGACCAGATTCTAGGTGATTCAGCACTCTGCCCACTCCCGGCCCAGCCCATGGGCCACACTCATGACAGCTCCCGATGCCAAAGTGCTGACTTAGAAGGAAGAATCCTTTCTGAAACCCCAAATTCTCCAGCCTTCCAGCAGGGCTCCTCATCCAGGCCTTTACACCCCAGGGCTCAGACTAAGCCATTCCCAGGGACCCAGCTCCTTCCCGATCCTGGTCTCCTGCTTAGCACCCCTCCCCCAGGCCATCTAGGAAACAAACCTGAACAGCTAGAGGAGAGGCCTGCTAACCCCCAGCGTCCCTCGCCCCCAAGCCATGAACAGGATCCAACATGCAGAAAGGGGTTCGTTGGCAGCAGTGATTCCCACTGGGGGAAGGAGCGTCCAGGGGTCAGCGAGGGGGGGCTGGGAGCAAGCTGCACGCAGCACCAGGACGGGCAGGTGGGGAAGGTGAGGGTAAGCCGAGGGGGAGGCGGCGGGTTCTTGAGAGGGACTAGGGAGCAGGAGGGAACCCGAGGTAGCTGGGAAGGGGCAGGGCTGGGGCGAAGAGGGGAGCCGGGGAGGACGGAGCTGCGGGTTTGCCGGCGGAGAGACAGGCTCGCGGAGCGCGGGGGGCAGGAGACGCGAGGAAAACAGGGAAGGGCAAGACGGGCTGGTGTGCGCGGTGGGAAAAACAGGAGGAGCGGGGTGATCACAAGCGGGGTGTCGAGGTAAACAGAAGCAGGGGGGCAGGCGGGGCTCAGGGACGAGGCGGGGACAGAGAGGAAAGGGAAAAGAGGGTGAGGGCGCAGGAAGGGGGAGGGGATGCGGCCCACGAGACAGAGGGGTGTCGGGTGGGCAGGCGCTCGGGGGCTGGACGGGGCTGGGGTGGGGACACGGACAGAGTAGGCTGGATGCGGGGCAGGTGACGGGCGTGGAGAGCAGGGATGGGACTGTGGGCGGAGGGGGATGGGGACAGGTCGGGGATGGGGAGAGACCCGGGCGGCTGGGAACAAGGGGGTGTCGCCAGGTGGCTTTCCACGCCCCCACACCCCATCTCTCCGGTGTTCGCGCTCGCCTACCTCCGCGGGCTCGGGCTCCGGCCCCGGGCGCAGTCGGAGCTGTCGCCGCCGGCGCCGCCACTCGGGCCGCGTCCCCTGCAGCGCCTCTCGCCGCCAGCCGCCGCATTAGGGCAGAGACCGGCCCGTGCGCGTCCCCGGGCGGCCGGCGCGCCCCCGACGGCCTGCGTGCGCGCCCCCGGGCCCCTCCCTCCGCGCGCCGAGCGCCGGCCGCCGAGCGGGGACCTGGACCAAGGAGGGGAGGATGCTCGGGACCCGCCCCGCCTGGCCGGGAAAAACGCTCCTTTGTCTTCTCGCTCGACCCGACACCCGGGGCATCTTGGCGGACTCGCCCTGAGACTGATGGTAATTAGTGCCCGGGTCCCTCCCGAGCCCTAAACGTGCAAAGCACACGGGAGGAAGCACCGGTAGTATCACGTGGCTGCCCCTCCGCCATCAGACTGTGACTTGGGGGGGGGGGGGCAGAGTTTGTGAGACGGTGTGTGTTCCAGGGCCTACCCAAGTGGGGTAGACGCTCCCGGTGTGTGTTCCAGGGCCTACCCAAGTGGGGTAGACGCTCCAGTAACGTTTGTTGATTGAAGAGTCATTGGAACCCAAATTAGGGATGTGAGAAAGGTCGTGACAACTAATAGGGATGGTGGTGGTGGTGTCTTCTTTCGAAAATGGGAGCTCTCCTGTACCCTTGGGGACCTTGGGCTGTCTCAGACCCGAGTCAGGATGGAAGAAGCCCTGAACCGGGAGGTCAGTGAGCCAGGTGTTAGTCCTGGCTTCCTAACTAACTGTCTGACATAGACAAGACATTTATTTCTCTGTGGACCTCAGTTTCCTCAACTGAACCATGAAAAGTGGATGGGTTGATGATCACCTTCGACCTCTGACGTGAAGGACACATCAGGCCCTGGCTAACCAGCACAGGCCCTGAGCTCAGCATTATCTATCACCTGAAACCGTGGAAAGATCTCAATTGGGGAATCAAAGAATCTTAGTTTTGGAAGAGCCCTTGGTCGCTTCTCGTTCAGCTCTTCATCCAAAACTACAGCCCCTGGGGCCCCTTTCTCCCTACTCATGTATCTCCTCCCCTGGCCCCACCATTTTTTTATTCCAGATGAGAAACCCCAAGCTCAAGTAACCTGCCCAAGTAGTAGTTCAAAGCCCGCATGTGTCTGGCAGTGGCTACGTGACACTACTTTGCTATTATTCTAAGGTAGGCCCTAAAAATTTTAGATTTCACCAATGCTAGAATCTTCCAACATGGTCACATTAAAGGAACACAGGATTTGCCAAGAAAGTCCTGGCTTACCAGGGCAGCTCACTTAGAACCTAAGACTTCTTTTTCTCATCTGTCATGTGGGGATAAGGTGAGCACCAATGAGGTAAGGTACTAAAACCAAAATGCTCTGTACAAATGCTAACTATTACCCAGCCTTCCCTTCCTTCCTTCATTTTTTTTTTTTTAACAACAAATAAAACTAAGGCCAAGAGAGAGAGAGAAGATCACACAATTGATTTTGGTGGTCGAAACTGAATTGGAACTCATCTCGTGAGCTGAGTGTAAAGAAATTAAGCCTGGGCCTGAGCGGGCATAAAGGACCCCCAGAGGCACGGAGGGGGAAGAAGTAGGTGTTGTCCTTGGTCTTGGTGTCCCGGAGCTGCTGGCCTGTCCTGACCAGGAGAGGGGCACCACCTGCTGGTGAAGGGCTCTGGGGACTAAGAGGAGCCCAGGCTTGGTACAGGCTGTTCTCCCACCTAGCATGTCAGGAACAGACTTAGCACCAATGGCAGAAATTGGTTGCCTTAAAGAAAAAAAAAAAAAAAGAAAGAAAGAAAAAGAAAGCAGCTGCCTTTTCTTCTCCGCACGTTTATCTGGCCTTCCTGCTTCCTTTTCTTCCCTGGGTCTGTCCCTTTAGTTTTGGCTGAAACCCCCAGCAGGCCTGGACCTCCAGCCCCATTCCTCTGCTGAACCTGGGCCTGACGTCCCACTCACTGTGTGTCTGTCATGGAGAACTGGGCAAGGCACTGAGGATTTTCACATTTCCTGGTGTGTCACTCCTCCCGGCCAAGCTGCATAAGCAATGCCTTAACCCAGGCTCCCACCAAGAGAAACCCCCAGGCGATAAGTCTCAGGGACTTGCAGCAGGACTCCTGGGCACCTCCAGGTATGGTGAATGCTGCAGGACAGGGCTGGGCCCCAGCAGCGTCTTTTACACCCCTGAAGCCATCCTCTTCCACATGGTCCCAGGAGCTATGGGGAAACAGAATTATGCATTATTGTTGGAAGTTTAGCTTGCTATGGACTTTGGAAAGAGCAATTTGGCAGTGCTACCAAGACTTTAAATATACCCTGGCCCCGTCAATACCACCTCTAAGAATCCAGCCTGCAGAAACACTGGCACAAGCCGCAAAGATGTGCATGCCCAAGGATGCACAAAAAATCTCCTTGGAGTTGTCCTTTTGTCCCCCACTACTGAGACCAGCCGTAGAGCTGAGTCTGTGAGGTCACTTGGTAAAACATAATGCTCAAGCCTTTAGTCTCCAGGTGCAGAGTCCTCCCCCAGGGTACGTGGAATTAGTCTTCTACCATACGCAAACAAAACGCCATTCCTGGTTGAGACTGGGCAGCGGATAGGGAGGCTGCAGTTAGAGAGGAGAGAGAGGCTCTGAGCTGCCATTATTGAGCCTTGACTCTAGGCCCATGTATCAGACCCGTCCCTGCTCTAAGAGCAAGGCAGAGGGTAAAATATTTACATATTTCCACCTTCAAAGACTACCCACCAATTTCACGTCCATACATATATTAGAAAGATGAGGATTTTTTGAAACCTTTCTCTACCACAATGAAAGACCCTACACCTGTTCATCAACAATAGTAGTGAAAGACACCTCGGGCCTCCCCCCTTCAGCAAACCAACCAGGAAGAAGAGAAGCCCAACCGCAAACTCTTTCTCTCTAAATATATAAAACCTTGGTTTTCTGGAGGCCTTTGAGGACCGATCTTCTGGGCATGTTACCTCCTAATCCTGTCCCTAGACAGAGAAATAAACAAGGTCTCTCCCTGGCTGGGAATCCTGGAATTTAGAAAACCCTTATCCAAAGAGCTTTTCCTTTTGCAGTTGTCTTGCAAACATACTTGTGCTAATGGCCTTGAGAGTGATTGTGCACTGCTAACCACAAATGCATCCATTTTATCATAATCAAATGGTTAACATTTATTAAAAGCCAGGAGCAGTTGCACACGCCTGTGGTCCCAGCTACTCGGGAGGATGAGGTAAAAGGATCACTTGAGACCAGGAGTTTGAGGCTGCAGTGAGCTATAATTATGCCTGTGAATAGCCAGTGCACTCCAGCCTAACGACACAGGAAGACCCCATCTCTTAAATAAATAATGAGGAAGAAATGAAAGAAATAATAAAAAATAGATTGTTTTTTATTTTTCTTTTATCTTTGTGGTGTACTGCTATTTCAAGACCCAGCTTACCCATCTTTCATGTAAAAAAAAAAAAAAATCTCCGACTCTGCCAGACCTAGCCTCTTGTCTGTGCAGCCAAGCACCCAGCAAAGGCTTGACTCACAGCACTTAGCGCACTGTTTGTAGCCCAGAATTTTCCTAGAGCAGCGACCATTTTCATAGGGCCTAGCATAGCACACTGCTGATCATTGAAGTTCCCTAAGTATTTGTTGAATGGTGAGTGAACGTATGGGTAAAAGCAGAGCTGCTACGAACATCGACTGTACTGTCCAATAACAGTAGCCATTAGTCACGTGGGACTACTTAAATTCAAATGAACTGAAATTAGGCTAGGCACAGTGGCTCATGCCTATAATGCTAGCACTCTGGGAGGACAAGGCAGGAGCACTGCTTGAGCTCAGGAGTTCAAGACCAGCCTGAGCAAGAATGAGACCCCATCTCTACAAAAAAATAGAAAAATTAGCCAGGGATAGTGGCACATGCCTGTAATCCCAGCTACTCAGGAGGCTGAAGCAGGAGGATCCCTTGAGCCCAGGAGTTTGAGGTTGCGGGGAGTTATGATAATGTCACTGGACTCTAGCCCAGGCAACAGAACAAGATCCTTTCTCAAAAATTAATTTAATTTTTTAAAATTTTAAAAATAAAATAATTAACTAAAATTAAAAATTCAGTTCTTTAGTCCCACTAATCACATTACAGGTGCATGAGAGCTTCATGTGCCTAGGGGCTACTGTATCAGATAACACAAATCGCAGAACATTGCTATCATTGCAGAAAGTTCTGTTGAACAGCACTACACTGCATCATGACCAGTACAACTGGAGTAGTTGTGCAGTGCCCAACCTGCACAATTGTTCAGAGTAGGCCTGTATGGATGAAGTACCTCCTTGTATATGGCGCTGTGCTAGCCACTGGTCAAAGAATTATAGACATTTATGGTCTAAAATCATCATGAGAACGTCTAAAAGCACATCATAAAGAATGCCTCTTGATGAATAAATACAGGCTAAATGAAGTAAACAGATTATGTTTAGGTAACATAAAATATATAAAGAATGAACAGATAGAAGAAAGGAAATACACAGAGGTTGGCTAGTATTCCATGGTGTGTATATAAGTTTAAAAAAAAAAAAAAAAGGAGTTTGGCAGTCCTTGTAGCCCAACAAGTAGTATCTGCTTCCTTTCTTATATTTGAAATGGACATTACTTTGCTAGAATTATTTCCGGGAGAAGTAAACATATTAGACAGAAATAACTGCTCTGGCTATTGAAATATGGCCAAAGAAAATATTTGTCTTCATGTAGCAACCGCAAAAGATCTCTATCGTGGCAGCCGCTGACTTTCTGGGTAAGGTTTATGATGGTCTTTCCTGTTGTTTTCCATAAACCATGGAAACGTCCTGTCCATTGAAACATTCCAGCCTCTAAATTGTCGGCCTGATGCTACCTCTTGCACATAGCAAATGCATACAAATCCTTTGTCTGACCTCAGTTTTCTATCAGGAAAGTGTGGTCCCCGTACCTTGAGGGTCCTTTTCACTTTCTATAGGCCATCATTCCATTCTGCTAAAGAAACTATGAGTCCAAATACTTAAGGATGCCTCCTTTTGCACTGGGCCAGACCCGCCGGGCTGGAGAAAAGGAGGGGAGGCTTCGCCTTCACTTTGTAGCAAATGCTCCAGACCCCAGACCCAGACATGAGACACCGGGCCCCTATGCTTCTACCCTGTCCTGCCCCCATCCCACCCCCAGCACAACTGCTGCGGCTGCCAGGATCAGCAGGAGTGGGCTTGGAGCCAGGAGGTCACAGCTGAGAACCCAGCCTGTGGGCCTGGACACCCCCGATTAGTTTACCTTATTAATGCCAATTTATTAGCACAAGACCCCTGGGAAATGGGCAAGGGGAGATGTCTTTAAAATAAGCCTTTATACTTTGGGTCTGTGAGCTGTACACTGGAGCTCCGTGGGAAGGTCAGGCCCAAGGTAGGTAGCCTTCCTGCCTTCTTCCTCCTCTGGGTGGACCCAGGAGAGCGCGTCTAATACGAGGAGACTCGTCACCATTTCACAAGTGTCTGTGCAGGCTCCCTTTTAAGGGTCCTCCAAGAGTTCGTTATTAATAGCAACAAAGAATTTCTCTATTAAGCTTTGTAAATAACACAGCCTTAATAGTTAAATCCTCTCCCGCTCAGGGCTCCAAATGGACTAACTCCTTCAACCCTCAGGTGTCAGGAGCTGGGGGAATGACATTCTCCTGCTGGGAGCTCTGGCTGGTGACACATCCTCATCCTCCACCCCTCACTGAAGCTGGGACTGGGATAAGTAGCACCACGCCCTCTCGGACACAAGAGAGCATTTCAAATAACTGATGAACAACGCCATCTAAGATTGTTCAAAGCACCAGAGAAATGTTCATGAGCCCTAAGCTCCCTCTGCTTCATGCAAACCCACCTGCAAAAATGCAAGGGTTAAGGAGAGGAAACCCCAAGTAGTGTTTCCTCCCTTACTAACACCCAGCTTTGAAAACTCCAAGAACAAACAAAAGCTTCTCACCTACCCCTCCCCTTGCCCAAGGAGAACTTCCCCATGACAGGTGTTCAGCCACTGTGTGTGTGTGTTCCTGCTTTTTTGGGGGAGACTGAGTCCACCTGAAGCCGTGGAAAGCCAGTAAACATTTAACGACTGGTTCACTTGGGGGGAAAAAGAAGCCCTGACATGTGGTGTTTTCCCATTTCAATGGTGTAAATTCTTCCACCATGGTCGCGTTCAAGGTGCCAACATGACGCCACTCAACGTAGACTCAGGGACAGGATCCTATCCCATTTCCACCATACAGATACCACGGACATAAACAACCACAAGATCACAGATAAGAGTAAAATGCAATACGATAATTAGGAAATGATGAGTTTTCAGTTATTTCTACTTTTGTTTTTAATCTAAATTGTTTACTTGTAAATTGATATAATTTAATTTTTTTTTTTTTTTTTTTTTGAGACAGAGTCTCACTTTATTGCCCAGGCTAGAGTGAGTGCCGTGGCGTCAGCCTAGCTCACAGCAACCTCAAACTCCTGGGCTCAAGCAATCCTGCTGCCTCAGCCTCCCAAGTAGCTGGGACTACAGGCATGTGCCACCATGCTCGGCTAATTTTTTCTATATATATTTTAGTTGGCCAATTAATTTCTTTCTATTTATAGTAGAGATGGGGTCTCGCTCTTGCTCAGGCTGGTCTCGAACTCCTGAGCTCAAATGATCCGCCCACCTCGGCCTCCCAGAGAGCTATGATTACAGGCTTGAGCCACCGCGCCCGGCCTATAATTTAATTTTTAATGATGGCTCCATTTC